>CM053573.1:67385880-67546444 GCA_028646485.1 Cryptoprocta ferox
GAGAGAGAGAGAGGGAGGGAGATGAATAGAGAATCCCAAGCAGGCTCCGTGCTGTCAGCTGTAGTAAAGAGCCCAATATGGGGCTCAAACTCATGAACTGAGATCATGACCTGAGCTGAAATCAAGAGTCAGACGCTTAACTGACTGAGCCACCCAGGAACCCCTTAACTAAATATTTTAAAATTGCAGTTAGATATAATTGAATTCTCAACTTAGTACACAGGGTATTCAGAACATGTCTGGATCTGAAGGTCCCAGGCCTCCCAGGCCTGAGGGCCCACCATGCAGTACAGCCTGGAGCAGCAGACACACAGATGGCACCCAGGTCCATCCTAAATGGCCTTTGTGTTGTTTATAATAAACCTAAACCATCAGCTTCCCCTCTCATGATTTAGCTGTCTTCCTAAAGTTCAGATCACATGGTGAAGCTCAAAGAGCTTATTGCCTTCATCCAGTCATTTCCTAAGGACCAGTAACAGACTAATGATTTACTTTTTAAATGGGCCAAGGGTATTAATAGGCAGCTGACAGAAAAGGAAATATAAATGGCCCAAATCATTTTTTGTAATGTTTATTCACCCATCAGGAAAATGCAAAAACTACAGAAACCCGTCCCACTGGCCCAAATCAGAAAGCTCTGGAACACACAGTTCTCACACGCTGATGGCTCTGGCCGCGGGAACAGCCTCCTTCATGGAGAGCAATTCAGCAAGATCCATCACCACTGCACATATTCTTGGACTCAGGAGTTCTACTCCTGGGAACTCGTCCTTCAGACTGACTTGCAAGTGAAAAATTAACCATATAAGCCATTTATTGCATTAACGGTTATAATTGCAAAGGACTGGAAACAGCTCAAGGGGCCTGGTTAAGCAGACTACGGTACATCCACACACCCACAAACCCCTGAACCAGAATGGGGGCGCTCTTTCACAGTGGCCATGGAACTTTTCAGAATGTACTATAAGTGAAAAGAAACAAGACAAGAAGGCAACCTCTGGGGCGCCTGGGTGGCTCAGTCGGTTAAGCATCCGACTGAGGCTCAGGTCATGATCTCATGGTTCCGTGGGTTCAAGCCCCGTGTTGGGCTCTGTGCTGACAGCTAGCTCAGAGCCTGGAGCCTGTCTTCAGATTCTGTGTCTCCCTTTCTCTGACTCTCCCCTGCTTGCGTTGTCGCTGTCTCTCTCAAAAATAAATAAAAAAAATTTTAAAAATTAAAAAAAAAAAAAAAAGGCAACCTCTGGGGAGGGGAGGTGGTGGCTGGAGTAGTAGACTTTACTGAAGACTCTTCAATACCTTTTGAATTTTGAACCATATGAAATATTCAGAAAAACAACATATTGAAGCTTTCCTCATTACTAAATGTCTGGCTTAGCTCTAGCGAGGTGAGTTATCATATTCTCCCCTGAAGAGCTCTTCTAGAACTCTAGAGCAAAACCATGGGGACTGTGAGTCAGTGACTGACTACATCAGCAGGGGATCGGCCCCTCTGCCAGGGTCACCCAGGCCTGCACTTCCTCCCTCTGTCCACAGGTGGCGCCAGGAGGACTGCTACCCTGGACAGATCGGGGTGGCCTGGGAAGCCCCCAGGCCTCAGGCTGCTGACCAAGAGGCAAAGGAACAGGCAGGCACAAGTAAGTAACATAAAATAGAAACTAACTTTATTTCTCTGGAAGAAGCAGGTATCCATAGCCAGGGCAGCAACTTTGGCGACACAGGCTGGTAGGAAAACACGGAACAGCACAGGGGAGGAGCTGGGTCAAAGAGGAAGCACTGGTATCCCTCCAGGGCAGCTGCCCCCTTGGTCTCCTTCCAACCCTGGGGCCTTGGGCCCTGGTCCCTGCCAGAGAACAATCTGGCACCCTTGCTCTGTTTCCTGAGCCACTCAGGGCTATTTCCAGGCACAAGATCCTAAGACCAGCCAAGTCCCATAACGTATCCATGGCGAGGCCACAAGTCACATTCTCTCCGACACCCCAACTGCCCACCAGGGGATCCCTGGAAAGGGACCCTGCCCTGGGGAGGGCTTGCTGGGTGCTGGTCCGCCTTTCTGTGTGGCCAACACATCCTCCCTGCACGAGGCAAGCCCGGCTTCCCCGCCGGCAGAGTGTGGAAACACGCTCCAGCCGCAGGCCCCACCGGGGGCAGGAGCCAGAGGCAGGTCAGCTGCAGGGCCTGCTGAGGCGGCCACCAGGCCTGCCTTTACGGAGCTCCTTCCCGCCCCTTGGCTGAGGGCACCAAGAGCTGATCCAAAGTTGCAGGGACAGCACTGGGTCAGGAGGGATGGCAAGGCGGGGCTCCTGGTCTCCTGCTGTCTTGGCTTTGCTCTGCCACTGGGAGCAGCAAGTGGCAGCAGGTCCTCCAGGCCTGGGCAGGGCTTCTCCCCACCCTTGTCAGATGGACAGGCTCAAGTGATTCCTTCAGGGCAGACCCTCTGGCTCTCCAGACATCTCAGCGCCTAAAGGATGGGAAACAACCAGAAAGCCCCTCTATCAACACAGGGGCTGATCAACAGAGTGTCTAGAGTGCGTGGGCACAAGAGGGCCTCTTGGTGGTAGGCTAATCGGTTGAAAAGTTGGCAATAATTTTGGAACTTATCATCCTGGGATGCCTTTTTCTCTTTAATTAAAAAAAAAGAGAGAGAACAGCACTACTGAGTATTAGACTATCAGAGAGCAATAGGCATGGTAAAGCCTAAGTTGATTTGGACACAAATTAGTACGAGTAACAGCTGACACTCGGTGGTGGTGTCCCACGTGCCAGACACTTGCTGTGCAATTTGACAGATGCATCCCTCTTTTCTTCTAATCAATTCAATGAGGTAGATACTGTCATTCGTACAGATTATTTTTTCCTAAATAATTTCTACTCCCAATGTGGGGCTACAAGTCACAACTCCAAGACTGCACGCTCTACTGCCTGAGCCAGCCAGGCGCCTCTCATTTGTACACATTTTGCAGATGAGGACGGAGAGGTCAGGAAATGTGCCCAAGCCATCTCTGATGCCGTCCCTGAGCGGAAGGCTGGGCTCTAACTCCAGCTATCTGCCACCAGGGTTCTTCAGCTCCAAAACCCCACACCCCACCAGCATCCCTCCGGGAACAATGCTGGGATCTACCCATATCTCTACTTCTGACTTGATAAAATTCTCATTTATGATGTATATATTTATGTTTGTACTACAGATTTACCTATATCCTCTGTTACATGTACGTATATAAATTTTTAACAGGAAAGTAATGGGATTATTTTTGGTTAAATGTTCCATTAAAATGACATTAACACTTTAAACTGAAATATGACATGGAGAGGTAAGAAATATGTTTAAATCACTGGGCCCTAAAGTGCTGCTCCCTGGTGCAGGCTTGGGGTGCTGTTTGGGGCTCAAGCCCCCACAAGGAGAGAGGCTCCAGTGCCCTCTCTTCACTCATTAGTCCTTTTGCACCAAGTGGCTACAAAGTCTAAATGCGCTCAGGAGAAACTGTTTTCCCTGGAACTGCCTGCCTCCCAGGGTCAGGGCGGCCCTCCCGCCTCCCGGCTGGGCAGCCCTATGTCCCCTAGCCCTGAGTGGCCCTGAGAGGCCCTCAAGTGAGGGGCTCTCTCCTAGGAAGGTGTGCTCCCGACGGGCTCACTCACTTGTGGTGGGCAGGGCCGCAGGAGCCCAGGAGGTGGCAGCCGGCCTGCTCCAGGTTCCAGTCGCACATCTCTAGCACCTTATGGCACTCGCTTCGCGGCCGCAGACCCAAGCCAAAGAGCCGTTCCACCTGAGGAGCAGAGGGCGGTGCCATGGGACACACTGGGGCTAGGGGCACCAGCTGGGGTGGGGCAGAGGACAGCCAGAGGCAGGATGGTGGGGAGGGGCAAGGGAGGTGAGAGCGGCAGTCAGTCTTCAGGGTCCCTGAAAGCCAGAGTGGGCAGGAGGTGGTGGTACCTTCAGATACTGGGCAGCCCTCTGCACGCTCCAGCTGTGACTCTGCAGGGCCGCCTGGCACTCCTCTGTGGTCACCCCATGCACCATGGCCTGCAGCTGGGCACACCCACCCACCTACCCATCAGCACCACTTGGGCCCATTCCTCCGGGGCCCTTGGGTCCCTGCCCCTCCGCCCAGCAGCCAGGCCCGGTACTCACCATCTGGATTTTGTCTGCTGGCCGTCCAGCCTCTGGCCCGTCCCCAGGGCAGCCCCTCTGTGGCAGCCGCGCAGTGGCCCTCAGGGCTGGTGGCCGGGCCCCTGGGTTACTGTTGTTGGTGGAGAAGTTGGCCTTGGGGTCTGGGGCAGCCTGGGGCATCGGTCGGACAGTGGCAGTGGGGGCGGCGGGGGCTGGGGTGCTGGGTGGGGGCAGCAGCAAGGGCACAGGCAGGGGGGCCGGCTCTTCAGGGCTCTGGGCCTCACGCAGGAAGCGCTGGTAGCGTTCCAGGTAGGGTGGGCGCTCAGGCAGCAGGTAGTAGTGGGTGTTGCTGACCTTCTTGCCATCACGGACAATGGGTAGGATGCAGGGACCAGCCCGTGGGCCGGGTGCCTGGATCACTTGGGGTGTGGCATACTTGGGGTCTGAGGCAAAGCTCTGGGTGGTGGGCATGGTCTTCCCAGGTGAGCTTGAGAGCCGGGGCGGCAGCGGGGAGCTCCCAGATGGCATCAGGGGACTAGGAGTCCTGGAGCCTTGAGGGGACAGGGGCTCCCGGGGAGGCACCCGGGGAGGGGAGGCAGGTCCAGGCCACCGCCCTACCTCCTCCTCACCTGAGGGGGCTGGAGACAGCTCACCACGTGGGCGAGTGGGCCTCGGGGGGATGGGCACCCGGGGGGGCACCTGGGGCTTGTCCTCACCCGCTGGGGCTGGGCCAGGTGAAGGGACCAGGGAGCCAGCCGGGACCTGCAGCTGCCGCATGCACTCCTGCTGCAGCGCCTGGAAGATCTCTGCGGTCTGGGCCGAGCTGGGTGGCTTGCCCCCACCCTGGGGTGGGAGGAACAGATTGTCCTCCAGGGAAGGAAGTAGCTGCGCCTGCTCAGGCACAAAGGCATAATTGGTTTCACCCTGGCTGGGCCCCGCGCAGACCCCTGCACCCACCAGGGTGCTGTTGATGGAGCAGACCTCAAAGTCATCCTCATCCTGGGCCACATCGTCATAGGCAGGGGGTGGGGGCAGCGGGCGGGCATCCCAGTCCACCACAGGCGTGGGGTGCAGGGGCCGGGGCAGTGCCCGCGTGGGGCTCTGCGGGGGGGTCTTGTCCAGCAAGGAGCAGGCGTCCATGGCCAGCTGTGCCAGTGAGGGTGCACAGGGCCGTGGGGCGGGGACAATGGGCTCCTCGCCGAAGTCAATGAGCGTGACCTCGCTCCCGGTGCCACGCCCTGCCTTGGTGCCCGGGACCCGAGCTGAGGGCTTCGCCAGCCACAGCCCACGGGGCAGGCCTGGTTTCCGGAGGCCCAGCCTCTTGAAGTCGCTGGACAGAGGGTCCTGGTCCTCACTCACTGGGTCGTAGGTTGGCTCTAGGATAGAAAGGGAGATCCCAACGAGAAGGCAGTGTCAGGGGGACGGGAAAAAAGATGAGTGTCTTCCACCAACTCCCCACTCCCACTGCCCCCAGAGGTTAGCCCTCAGCTGCCAAAATCCTCAAGGCACACCAACCCTATTCACACGGGAGGACAGGACTTGCTCTGGATGCCATTCGCTCTCCACATGGGCTGATGAGCCTGCCTCCACCTCAGCTTGAGCAAGCAACACCCCACACCTGCCTGCCTGACACCCCAGCACACAAGACCCCAGGTACCCCGGGCTCCTGGGCCTGGTTGGCAATACCTTATCCCCACCCCATTACGGCACACGGCACACCACTAGGCAGGCAGCGGGCTGTGGGCAATCCCCACCATTAAGAGCAACAGGAGCTGTCCTTGGGAGAGCACAGAGCTCCTGACCAGCCACCATGAAAGCCCAGACACAGCCTCTGGAGGTCCCAAAGGGAGCGGAGCAGGGCCAGGTGGTGGAGAAGGGGGTACCAGGACCACACAATTGGTCCAGGAGCCCAGGCGTTTGGGAGCTGGGGGAGAGGCAGGCATGCTGGGCCAGGTCAGCAGCACGAGCTCACAGCACACACCCCACCTCCCCTCCCGCCCAGCCAGCCCACCAGGGCTCTGTACCTTCCAGAAGGAGAGGAGGAATGAGAGGAGAGAGGGGGCGGGGGCAGGGGCCAAGGCACCGAGAGCAGCCCCACTTACTCTGAGCGAAGATGGCAGGCTGAGGTGGGCGAGGTGGAGGCTCCCCTGCAAGAAAGGCCATGCGGAGAGTGGAGGGGACAGAGCAGTAGAGACAGAGGACAGGGGAGGGAAGACAGCCAGACAAGAGGGCAGAGTGTGGAGAGAGACAGAGAGAGGGCAGTGAATAGGAGCGAGTGAACGTACAAACCCAAGAGCAATGGGAAGCAATGGGGCGGCAGGATGGGGAAAACTGGGTTCCGGAATGACAGGCACAGGATCCGGGAGATGGATGAGGCTCCTGGCCAACATGAAGCCCGTGGGGTGGTTTTGGCTCAGCAGAGGACAGCAGGATTAGGGGGGGTGAGGAAAGCCAGCATGTGAGCACGGTGGGAAGGAGGGAGGAGGGGAGCTGAGGCGGGCAGGCCAACACAGGGCCGGCTGAGGATGCCCACCTCGGCGGATACAGCTGCCTCTCATCTTCCACCCCACACCCAGCCAAAGCCGGGGCACAGCTGTCCCCCTGCAGCCCTGGCCCAACTGTCCCAGAGCCAGAACAGCCGGCTCAGAGTGCCTGCACAAGACAGTGCCTCTTCCTGGGCAGCTGATGGACTGGGGGGCACTGGGGAGCTGGGCTCTTACTTTTCACCCTTCCTAGATGCTGGGTGGGTCGGGAGGTGCTCAGTTCCACGCTCAGCAGGTCAGGAGGGTCCATGGGGTTTCCCAGGTATAGTCTGTGGGTAGAGAACCGGGTCAGAGGGTGGGGGGTGGGGAAGGGTGTGGAGTGGTGACGGTGGGGGGGAACCTCAAGAGGAGATGCCTGTGGTCAGGCAGAGAACAAAACCCTGAGTGCATGCAGGGTACCATCTGGTCCAAGCCCCGAGCAGACTTGGGTCTGGAGCCCATGACTTGCTACTTCCCGAAGACTGTACTCAGGGAGGGGGTCATGGAGAGAGGGCAGAGACAGAGCTGACTGCAGGGTGAAAGGCTGAAGGGGCTCCGAGAATACCCTACAAGGGCAGAGCTGGCCCTCCCGTGGCCGCCATGGCACCCCAACCCATGTCTGGCAGCCACCTGCTGGCATACTCTCTTCTGTCCTGCCGGGCCCAGAGGCATCCGGGCCACACTCCCCTGTCGCTGCCAGGTGGGAGAGGGGCAGGGCCACCTGCCCTGCTCCCGATTCACCCTCTCAACCCCTGTGCTGACTGTCAGGCCCTGGGACTTAGTCACGGGGCTGATGAAAGCCTGGAGGAATGGGGCTGGGCTGGCCGCAGCACGCCAGGAGCAGGGCAGAGGGCGCCAGGCCGCCTTTTAGAGGGCGTCTACACACCTCGCCCCAGTTCCCGCAGGCCCACGCTGGCTCTCACCAGCTGCCCTCCCAGGGCTCTGGGCTCTGGTGTGTGGGGGCAAGAGGGCAGGCCTGCTTCACCATGCCTCTCAGTGGGCAGAACCAGATGCCAGGAGAAGTCAGAGGAGAAAGGGCTGCCTCGAAACCCCCCGGGGCCAGCAGAGAGGCATGAAGCCTGGGGTGAGGAGCTGCCTGGTGGCTCGCTGGGGTAGGGCACCCGGGAAGTGACTAACTCTTCCCCTTGGTGTCCTCTCCAGATGCTCCCCCAGTGACCTCATCCTTTCACTTAAAGGAGACTGAACCCCCTGCCAGGTAGGGAGTGAGCAGGCAGGGGCGGGGGGGGGTTGTTGCCTAACCTTCCTCCTGGGGTTTCCCCACAGGGAGCTCTTCCTCGGCACCCCCAGCTCACCCCCTGGGATCTGTGCACACCCCCAGGGTTTGACCCGGCAGGCTCTGTCTCCCAGGCTCTACACAAACACTACGGGCATGACGGAAGCCTTGCTGCTGAACTCCTTCCAGAGGCTGTTCCCAAGTCCACGTTCCTAAGGTCGGTGTTCCGAGGTGGGGGGTTTCTACCACACAGAAGTGTGCCCCCATCCTCTGAAGCTCCGAACCCCAGTTCTGCTTACAGGGAACAGCTTCTGGGCAATAAGAGACCCTCTGCCCTAAGGATGTGACAAGGACCTTGGAAGCCAGTGAGGGCCTGCATGCCCAGGGAGGGGCTGCCACCTCTGGAGCCACGGGAGACCCCCACCCCCACAAACGCACTCACTCGTCAATCTTGTCGGGGAAGCCCCAGCAGTGGCGGGGGTCACTGTCGCCATGTCCCGTGTGGATGAAGCTATTCTGCAGGGGTTGGCTGATGTCCTGGGCCGAAAGACCAGCCACGGAGGTCACCACATTGCGAGGAAAGGGCCCCACACACAGTGTCCGGGTGTTCTGCCCGCGCCACCAGTAATTCTCAGCCCTGCTCAACAAAGATGACATGGTGAACACCAGGGTGTGGCAGGGTGGCCCCAGGGAGTGGACTCTTCATTCCAAGCTCTCTCCAACCATGATATCTGACCACCTTGGCAGAAGGGGACCCAAGGGCTATGGCCCTAAGACCAGGGTGGTCTGTCATCAGCCTGCCTGACCCACAACCTGTCACTCCCCCAGTACAGGGCCTGGCTGTTTATACACACCTTACCCTAAGATACTTAGGTGGATCAGACAGCCTTTTCCTACAGTTTACAAATAAGCGCATAGGTTCAAACAAGTGACAGGACTTGCCTACAGTTCCCAGACAGATGGCAGCAGACCCAGGATTCAAATTCGGCTGTTCTCCTGCAAGCTATCATCCTTCCTATAAATCTGCCTCGCCTCCCTCCTCCCTGGCAAGGGCTGGACCCCCACCCTCTGGCCACGTGACCTTACTCTTCAGCCCAATTCCCAGGCATCCTGAGCTGCAGGGGCCAAGGGAACACCATGGCCTTAGCACTGGGCTTGGAGCTAAGCCCCCCAACCACACTCTATCTCCTGCATGCAGCCCCAGCGCATTTGGAAGCACTCCAAGCAACCCACGCCTTCCCATCACCAGTTTTTCTATTTCCAGTGCCTTCCACCACCTCTAGGCAGGGCTGTGGGACCCAGGCCCTTACCCCCAGGCATCTCCTGGGGCGCTCTACTCTTGTCTTAAATAAGGGGGTTATAAGGGGACCACCAGCCCCTCACTCTGATCTCAGACACAGAACCTCTGCCTAAGCCCGAGCCTGGGGTGGAGTTGGAGCAGGAGGCTGCCCTCCTCAATACTTGGAGTGGCAAGATGCGGCTCCTGCATCTGTCGCTAGGATCACTCATACCTGACGACATGGGCAGAATCTGTGTTAAGGCAGAGGTAGTGCAGCCTCATGCCGCTGTGGTGGAGATGTGTGTGCGCACCTGGTCAACCCCCACCTGTGCAGCCAGGCGCATCAAGGTCTCCTCCAAACGGGAGCCAGACCGCAGGGACCAAGGGCGGCTGGGGGCTGAGCTCCTGGACCCTCGTCCGTAAGGTGACGTGGCCCGTTGGGACAGCACGACCTCAAACAGCCTGCTCTGGAGATCACAAGTCAAACCCCACGAGCACAGCAGTGTTGAGGAAGCCAAGAGGTGGGGCAGGGGAGGGCCGGGAGCCCGGCCTCCCCATAAACAGGGCTGCTGACCAGCCTACCACCAGACACAGCAGCCCTGTGATTACACCCTGCCCTGGGGTGGGAAGGGCAGGAAAGGAAGGAAGAAGAGAGGACAACACCCAGGAAGGGACAAAGCCCATCGGAAAATAGCAGGGCCATTCCCAGAAGAGAAACGCCCCCGAGGCCCCCAGTCCCAGGGGCTGGCTAAGGTTGAGGTCCTCCCATGAAGCAGGGTGAAGAGGGATGCCTGACACCAGGGGACCCCACTGCTGCTCTCCCTGCCTCACCCCTGTACACCGACTGGCTCCCTGGGTTTTGTGTGCCCCTTCACGGACCTTCTCAGACACCAACCCCAGGCTGGACATTGGACTCTGCTCTCCACACCTCTTCAGAGGTGCTCATTAACCTGGGTGAGAGAAGTAGCCGAGGCAGAGAGACAGTTCAAAGTAGAATGGACTCACGTCCAAGGCCAGTTCCACCCCGGGCCGTGTCTTCCCTGTGTCGACCCTGAGTAAGTCCAGACTGGCAGGTCACTCCCTCCAACCCCTTCCTTTTGCTAGCACAGCCGAACACACAGTGGCTCCTTTGGACCCACTTCTGAGAGTGAGAGATGCCAACCCTCCTCCCTTTATTACAGGTATGGCCGAGGCCAAGAGCCTCCAGGCCTTCTGGGAGTCCTGACATTACTCCCCAGAAGATCTTTGCTACTAGAGGAGGGGAGCTGGAGGGCAGGGCAAGTGTAAGAAAGACAGACGCCCTCAGAAGCAGCATCCTCCTGACAAGACTCAAATATAAGTCCTGATATGGCCAATGCTATATCGTGCTGCCCACCCTGTCCCCCTCTAAGAATCAGCAGGGCCGAAGTACTAGCAGCTCAGAGAGGACTTGAGGCCACCCTCCCCACCCGCCTGCACTGGCCACGGCCGCTCCCCCTCCTTGAACAGACCAGAGTCTCCATAGCAACGGGAGGGCCAGGCCCACCATGGGCAGACACTGCAGTGCAGAAAGAAGTCCCTGGGGGAAGGGGAAAAGGGCCCAGCACCTCCAACACGAGCTCTCTTTCCTGCTGCCTGTCAGCGTCCTGGGACAGGCAAGAAGTGGAGTGGCACATGGGAAGCCGAGGCCCGAGCTGAGAACTGCCACAGGCTGCCCCTGCTATGTTTGGGACCAGCTTCTGGAAATCTCAGACCCTTGTCCCACTCCTGGTCTAAAGGAGTCCAGAAATGGCTGATAAATGTTGCTTGAACATTCTGCTCAAAACCCCACCCCACCCATTTCCTCTGAGAGACCATGCAGTCCCTGGTTTTGAGGGACAACCCAAGCTCTTGCATCCCACCCCACACCTACCACTGGAAGCAGAGGCTCCAAGGACCAGGCCAGGCCAAGGCCCAGAAGATGGACTTCAAAACCTGTCTCCCTTCTCTAGATCTATAAAAATGGAGCATGAAACAGCTGCCAGCCATCCTAATTTTCAAGTAAGACCCCCCCTAGAAAAGACCCTGTTCATCATTTGTCCCTCCATCTAGACAAGACCTCGCAAGCTCGGCAAAACATCTAGGTGTCCTCTCCCTGCCCGCCGCCTGCAACCCCGAGAAACACTGAGCCTACAGAAACAATTGGAGCGAGGAACAAGGGGGCTCTCAGACTCAACTTGGAAACAAACACTGGCACAGCTTCCGCAAGAGGAGTCCAAGGCTGACAGATGAGCAGAAACAGAGCTGCGAGCCAGGCGAAGAGGAGACGCAGAAACAGAGACCCACACGTACAAGCCCAGACCCAAAAAGACACAAACGCACAGAGAGCCCCTCCACCGGGAGACATGGAGACAGTCAGCCAAACAAACAGAGAGACATCTGGGCACTGAAAAAACAAGGGGGCAGAGTTAAAGCTCGGGTGCCATCCGCACACAGGCCCACCCCCAAAGCCTCACCGGCTGTCGTGGCCTCCTGCCCCTCACCTCCCACCTCCTGAGCAGCTCCAGGAACCAAGAGCAGGCACTGTGGTCCAAGTCGGCCGTGGCCCTGGAGGAGGAGCCCAGCAAGCCCACACTGGCAGGCAGCTGCAGAGCCAGCAGCCTGGGCCAACCGGAGGCTGTGACGCAAGGGCAGGGCAGGGCACGACCACGGTGCCTCCCAAGAGGAGCGGCTCCCCTAAGGCCCTACCTGTTGCCTGCCTAGCTCTGGTGGTAACCTAAGGTGCCAGATCCAGAGACACACACCCAGGAACACAAGAAGCAACTGAGTCACCCTCTGGGGAACACTGGGCCCCCACTGAGAGCAAGGGATGGGGGAGGTAAAGACCTGAGGGCTATGGTGCACAAGAGGGGTCAGGTTCAAGGTCCTCCTGCTTCTGGAGTTGGGAATGGATTTAGGTCCAGACTTCTGACTTAAGGCCCTGCCATGCCCCTCTAGACAGGCTCTCACCTTAATCTTCCTATTTCCAGAATGCTCCCCAGTCCCTTGTCTGGCTCCTCAGCCCCAAACCCACAGACTATCTTCCTTCCTGTCCCCTGAGCCTTTCTCCTTCTAAAAGCTTTCTGCTTTCATCTACCACCACTAAGTCCCCAAACCTCCACCCCCACAACTTGTTGATATGTCATTCATATTCTCAGATACTGGGCCCGAAGGCTAGGTAGGTGAGCCCTGGCCTGAGGAAGAGGTGCTGGCGCCACAGTGAGGGCAGATTATGTCTTCCACAACCAGCCTGGGCTCCAGGGCCTACTCTATCACTCTGACTCGACGCAGAAGCTCTCCTGTCTCACCAACACCAATACCCCATGAGGCACAGAACTGAAAGAACTAAAGGCCCCAAGACCCCCAAACCTGAAGCCCAGGCGGAAAGGGCTCTGTGGGAAGTGACCCCGTCCTCATCCCTGCCTGGCTCTGAGTCAGAGGAGCTGGGAGCACAGGGGATTTCCTCTGCATTGCTCCTCTTCCTGGTCCTCCATGTTCACCCCCTACCCCAAAGGCACCTCAAGCCTGCCCTGCCCCAACTAGTTCCTCAGCAGCCCTGGGGATCAGATAACAGAGGGTGGGGTGACTGGTGGGTAGGGCCTCCTCAGCAGAAGGGCTTGAACGGGGGCTACAGGTAGGAGACATGACTCAGGAGATGCTGCCTGGAGGCAGAGACGTGTGTCCCAGGTGTCTGGGGTTAGGGGTAAGGAATAGAGGGCCCCAGGATGGGGACTAGGGACAAAGGAGACCAGGTGAGTGGCCCAGTAGAAAATGGAGGGGAGCCCCAGGAAGGGGCAGTGGGGCTCGGTGGGAGCAAGAGGCTGCCAGGAAGAGGGTGGGGCTGCTTTGGGGTACTGATAGGCACCCAGGTGGGTAGTCCTTGTCCTGGGAGGAGGCGGGAAGGGGAGAGGGAGAGGATGAGAGGAATGTTCAGGAGTTCCAGAGTCCCTAGTTGAGGCCCCGAGGCCAAGATGAGCCACTTCCTACGCCTCACCATATCGGCAGTTTGGCTGTGACCCACAATGCCAGGGCTGGAGCCGAGTGGGAAAAGGGTTAAAGGGTGGCGCTAGGCAGGGAAAATCCCTCTTAGAAGCAGCATCAGGTACTTAACCCCAGGCACTCAAGACAGGACCCAGGCCTGTCCTCCCCTTACTGCACAGCTCAGGCTCCCCACAGCTTGTGTTGCCATGGGAACCCTGGAGGCAGAAGAGCTCTCAGCCAGCAGGCCCCTCCACCCTGCACCCTCCAAGGCAGTGCAGGTGCAGCCTCACGCTACCTACCTTCCCTCGATGACTGTGATGACGTCGTTCATCTGGATGTGCAGCTTGTCTGGTTCCTCAAAGTCCTGAAGGGCCCTCATGTCAGTGGGCTGGGCCTGGGGGCAGAGACAGGTCACTGCCCACCCTGGGACTGACCCCTGCTGGGATACCCTGGCCCCCGTGGGCAGAACAGCCCTCACCTCCAGCAGGAAGTCCCGCAGGGCCACAAAGGTGGGTCTGTCCTCTGGCTTGTGAGCCCAGCACTGAACCATGACATTGTAGATATCCTGCGGGCAGTCCTCAGGCCGTGGCAGACGTTCCCCTTCTTTGTCAATCTTATGCAGAATCTGGCGGTGGGGTGGTACAGTTTGAGCACAAGCAGAGCACCCAGCTCTTCACTTCCCACCTTCCCTCCAGCCCATGGAACAACTGGAGCCGCCATGCCTGCACCCCAAAGAGAAGGTCTGCTCCGGGAGCCTATCCCTGGGCCTCTGACCCTTATTCCCTGGCTGGGGCCTCTGGATAGGTGGCTAATGGCAAGGAAAAAGAATGTGAGCAAGCCCCAGTCTGCCCCTCTCCTAATCACTGGGGGCGCTTCTCTTTGCTCAGCTATTTGAGAGGTCATGCAGACACCGGGCCAAGGGGATAGGGACTCCAGCAAGTAAGAGCTAGTTCCAGCAAAGCCAGGTTAGGAGCCAGGAATCAAATCAACTCCCACCCGTCCTGTAGGGAGCACATCTCCAGCCACCCACCTGACTGCCATTGAGGCCAATCCAGGGCTCCTGGCCATAGGTGAACATCTCCCACAATGTCACCCCAAACATCCAGGTGTCACTGGCATGGGAGAAGGTACGTGTCTTCAGGCTCTCGGGAGCACACCTGGCAGAAGCAGGGGTCAAAAAAAAGGCCCCTCAGAGCACGCCCACCCACATCAGCCCAATGGACAGAACATATTCATTCAACAAACGTGTTGTTACCCTGTGTGCCAGGCTCAACAGTAGGTATTAGGGACACGTGCGAAGTGAATGGGGACAGGACTTTTTGACTATGGGGTGCACAGACGGAGAAAATCATCTATGCTCATGTCTTTATTCACACGGAGCCTGGGGTAGGAAGAAGGTGAAGTTCCCAGGCCAGGGAAGCCAGGAGGTCAGAGGCTCCAGGAGCTGGTGAGGGGGAGGGGAGGGTATAAGATCTCAGGCTGTTTTCTAATTGTGGTGGGAGGATGACAATTTCCGGATTTGGGGCAGGATCCTGGGATTTGGGTCATTTCAGCAGGAAGGTGTGGGTGGGAAATTTGGATAGAGTCTGGGAAAGAACCAAAACGGGTAGAAACGGTTACACTCGCTTCACCCAAACATCCCACACTCCCTCTGGGACTCCTTCTTGGAGGAGGAAGAGAAATGTCACTGCAGTGAGGCCAGCAAAGGGGTTTTCCAGGATGGGCCAAGGTGCAGAGTGATGGGGATGCTGACCCAATGGAGAATCAAAGACTCTCTCCTGGGACTGGAGAGCTGGCCCTGCCACTCAAAGGGGATGGGACTCAGGGAGAGTCATTCAAGATCTCTAAAGCCTCATGGTCCTCATCTGTGAAACGTGAGTAACGATAATCTGCTCACCTCACAGTGCTATTGTAAGGGGACCTTATAATTTACCATCCAAACCAGGATGCCTGGGTATGAAGGGGGTGCTATTAATTACTCCGGAACAATAGGCATAATCTGAAATGTGTGGTCACTGTACATACGAAATCAGTTATGAATCAGGGTGACTGTGCATCCTGGGTGAGAAGGGTGCTCTGGCAAGAACTAGATCTATTCTTCCCACCCCAAAGCAAGGAGACCACACTCCTCTGGGTGCCTCCAAAGCCAGTGGCCCACAATGGTGTGAGCACAGGACAAGCTCACACAGGGGCAGGGCCAGGGAGCACCTCAGTGTGAAGGTAAACATCCCTGGTCAGCCTACAAGGTCCAGCACGGTCTGGCCCTGCCTGCCGCCAGCTCCACCTGAAACATACTTGCCAACCAGTCTGCCTGGCAAACTTCTGATATTTCAGAAGCTTAATATGGAGTCTTACAGGATGCCTTTTTGAGCCCCTGCAGCACTAGCCCCATGCACCGCAGTACCTGGTACATGGGCCCAGAGAATTCCTGGGTGGATGAGTAAATGGACTGCACACAAGAAGGGCACCCCAGACCCAGAGAAGACAAAGGCTGTTGTGGGTATAGAAAGAAACCCTGGAAACTCTGAGGCCCAGGTATGCAGGGACCAGGAGGGGCAGGATGGGGTCCAGGCCCTGTGAGCCAGCAGCACCTGTCCCTCACCAGGCAAAGGGCACCTTGCGATGCTCTTGCATGACATAGTGGTCGTCATTCTGGGGCAGTGCACGCATCAACCCGAAGTCCCCAATCTTGACCAGGTCACGGGTGGCCAACAGCAGATTCCGGGCAGCCAGGTCACGGTGAATAAAGCGCTTGGACTCTAGGTAGCCCATGCCCTCAGCCACTTGCACGGCGTAGCGGCTCAGAGTCCCCAGGAGGAAGTGGCCCTGGTGCTTGCGCAGCCGGTCCAACAACGATCCCAGCGGCGCCAGCTCTGTCACCTGAGGCCACGGAGGAGGCAGGAGGAATAAGCGTGGCTGAGCCCTGCCCCTCACTCAGTGCCCCATGCTGGATGCTCCTTCCTGGCCTGCCCTCGGGGGACTGATGAGAGTTCTACAGCTTCCTAAGCCTCTCCCTCCAGGTAACGTGGGAACCCGAGGCCCCAAGAGAAGCAACCCACAGAGGCTCAGATGAGAAATTCTCAACACTAAACTCTGAGGCCAGTCCCTCCTGTGAGTGCAACTGTCTGCCAATGAGCACAAACTAAATCCAAAGATGGACAAGGGCTCCAGTGGACACAGTACCAGGCCAGGCCGCCGGAAGCCACTCTGCCACATCAGGTGGCAGACCAAAGCATCTTCGTCAGGATGGAAGGAGTAACTACCACACAGGCAGGAGGAGGGGCAGATCTGGGGGCCCAGAGACCCTGCCTGAGCACCTGCCCTCTGCCCACAGCACTCACCATCTTCATGGGCGGCGTGAGCACCACACCATAGAGACGAATGAGGTTCCGATGGTCCAGGGAGTGCATGGCATTAACCTCCCGGATAAAGTCATCCATGGCCTCTGGCTGGCTTAGCACATCAGGCTTCAGGCACTTCACAGCCACACTCACCTACGCAGAGTGGGGATCAGACGGAGTCAGGAAAGGCCCCAGGCCCCAACACTCTGAACCAACCTGCTCCTCCCTCCAACTCCACCCGAATATCCCTGCCTCAGCTCTGCCCATCTGGATGGGTGAGCGTGTCACAGGTGTCTGTGGCTGGCTGGGGAGGGCAGCTGATTGACCTCCCCTGGGCCTCTCCTTCCTAGGGGAACGTCCAGGTCAAATAGCAACCATAAAATAAGAGATGATCAGTGTGATGACATATTAAAATGTTGTAATAAAATGGAATATTAAAAATGTTTTCAGTGTGGAAGGAAAATGCTGTAAATATAATGACAAGAAACTAATCTATAGTGACAAAAATCAGAATAGTGCTTGCCTTGGGTGAAGAGGGTACTCATTGGAAGAGGCAGGAGGGAGGCTTCTGGGGGCTGGGACTGCTCTTTATCATGATCTGGGCAGTGGTGCATGCATAAAAATTCACTAAGCTGTCCACTCAAGAACTATGTGCTTTATTGTATACATGCTACCTATCCCTCTGGGGTAAATTTGTAAAATACAATACCAAGATAAAAAGGCAAGGTTTTAAAAGTTGCATTCAAACTTTGTATCTTCACCAAATTCAACAAAGTACCTGGGGTGAAAAAAAGCATAGCTCTAACTCTGCTTCCCCTGAGTGAGGGGATTACAAACAATTGTTTTTTTCTTATTTTTTTAAATAGTTTCCAAACTTTTATAATTAGTAAATTATTTTGTAATTGAAAAAAGAAGCAGAGACGTCTAATTAAACCTGAGCATGGAGTCCAGAGGACACCCCTTTCTGATCTGTGCCCAGCCACACTAGCATCCCAGCAGAAGGGAAAGATCTGCCTCAGAGGGTAGAGTTGGGGAAGGTAGCAGGGGAGGGGGAAGGGTGGACTCTGTCAGAGTCTCTTAGAGGCCTGTCCCTCCGCCACACCTCACAGGACCCAGAAAGCTCACCGTCTTCCCTGAGGGGGCGTCCCACTCGCCCCTGCGCACCACACCAAAGGAGCCATCTCCTAGCTTCTCGAAGAGATGTAGGTCCTTCTCCCCAATGAGGCAGGTGAGACTCTGCAAGGGTCCCTCCCCTGCTGGGCCCCCTGGGGTGGGTGACGTCTTCCGGAAGGTGCTCTGAGAGTGATGAGGGGGGAACTCAGCCTCCAGTCGCTTTCCACTGAACACCTGTTTGAAGGCAGCCAGGGGCCAAATGGAACCCTGAGGCCCCAGAGCCGGTCACTCAGTCCTGCCCCACAGGATCCTCAGCTAGGCCTCCAGAGAGGTCCTGCCTTTGCCAAACTGCCAGGGGGCAGCCTGGCTGGAGGTCCACCCCCCTCCACACCACACCCTCAAACAGGAACCCACAGTCTCAGTGTGGCCTCAGGGTATGTGCCAGAAATGGACTGACAGACATGTCACTTATGACTGCGGTGGCCCCACACCCAGCTGTAGGGTCAGGGACAGCCTAAAGCCACTCCAGACCCATCTTCTGTACCACCTGTCCCTCCCTATCCCACTACCCAGCACAGACTCGGGCCCCTAACCCGAGCAGATGGGCAGGAGCCTGAGGAGCCCTCCACAAACACCTCCCTGTCCATTTTTAGCCTTGGCCCCTTCTCTGGGTTGCCCATTTGGCGCTGTCTGTCTCCACCCTCTCTGGGGAGCTGACTGCCCTTCATCCTGCCAGGGAAGAGGATAATTTGAGCCTGAGGTTGGACAGTGAATGTGTGCAGGGTGGGGGTGGGGGTGGGGGGGTATGAGCAAATGAGGTGGGGGGGTATGAGCCTTTTCCCTTGCTGGGAAAAGGCCTGGAAAGACAGCTGGGCTTCTGGAGGGGCGAGAACTGAGAGCTGGGAAACGAAGACTGGAGGTGACTCTGTGGCTTAGGATGTGGAGGGAAGGGGCCAAAGGTCAGCGGACAGGAGGAAGGAGGCCCTGAGTAGCAGAGCTGTCCCCATCAGTCTGATTGGGGCATCCAAAGCCTTCGCCTCAGGCTGCAGACAGGCTGCAGACTCTGTCCAGTTGGGCCCCTGCCCCTCAAAGGTTGGCAGAGCCTTATCCGTATGGGATAGGGGGTGTTTCCAATCTGAGAGCCTCTTCTAGTCACTGCTCTGTCCTTCCTCCCAGTAACTGAAATCCCTTGTTTGCAAGCAGTGTTCAGCTAACAAGGCCCTTCACAGCCTTTATCTCCAGGGACCTTCTCTACCGCCCCTTGAGGTGACCTGGGCACAAGTGCTGCCCAGCACGGTTTTACTGAAGACCATGCCTCAAGTCTGGAGAGGTTCACTGACTGACCTGAAGACCTCCTGTGTGGTGGGTCCAAGACCCCTGAACCCTGGCACACTGCACAGCTCTTCCCTCCTGCCTTCACCCGCCCGACAAACTCATCCTTCCCTAAAACCTGGGCAAGGGACCAGGACAGTGTCCCCAGAAAAGGCCATAAGCTCCCCAGGGACAGCCCCTTTGCCAGATGGCAGCCAGGAAATCTCTGCTGCCCAATCCTAGTTCAGCTGTTCTGCCCTGCCCACCCCCCACCCCCAGCCCTGAGGCCAGAAGTCAGGAGGGAAGGCCCCTGGCTGGTTCACTTCCTCTCGCATTGTCTTCCAGACAATGGGCAAAGTTCCACTGAGTCAGACCAGGGACTCACCACTCCACAGACCCAAATTAGGGCAAAGGGAGAGGGGGGCAGACTTTGGGGAAGGAAGCGGTCAGCAGGGCCAGATGACCAGAGAAACCCCCTACAGACTAGGGAGGGTGGGGGAGGAGGGAAGCAAGGCAAAGATGTCCCGGGTCCAGACAGTCCCCACCGCTCTGCCCTGGACACTGGCCCCAACACTCAGACTGAGCAAGGGCTCAAGTTACGGCGCACTTGTCAACGGGTGCCTGCTCCACGCCCAGTGCCGCTGCATAGCGGGAGGGGAGGTAAAGCCATCGCCGCGCACAGGCTACTCACGTGCCATCTCTGGTGGAGACACACTTAGCTGGGCGGTCCTACAAGTACGCTGCCCGGAAGGACCTTGGAGGAGGGAGGTCTGTACAAAGTACAAGATCACACCTGCCTGGGAATGGGGGAGCCTCCTAGAACTAACATCGGAGAGAGGCCTTCGAGGCTACCCACTCCATCTTGTTCCTTGTCCACGCACCTTGCTCATCCAAGACTTGCGTTTGCACATGGCCTTTCTCCTCTTCACAGCCTCCCACAATCGCCGCTGTCCTGCAGGGAAAAAAGGGGAATCGAATGCTGTTAAGGTAGCTCGTAGCCCCCAGGGCAGCTGCCGCCCACCTGCATGCTTCCTTGGCCCCCCTGGGGTGGGCCCACCACTAGATGCTGCCCAGCACAAAGACACCAAGGAAACAGACCGTTCTAACCAACCAGGGGACACAGTTAACCAGATGGTCATGGCATTCCACTTCTAAGCAGTGGTTCTCGAACTAGATGGAGGTGTTTAACAAGCAAAATTGAACAGCAGTGGTCTTTTTCCAACTCTCAAGGGAAAAACAAAAAAGGCAATGTGTAGGATTTACCCAATTTTGAGTTTCTCCCATAAAATTTTATTGTTAGTGGCATCAGATAACCAACTATCCAATCCCAAAGTAGTATATGTCAGTGTCTGATTTAGCATGTTATTACCTATTTAGCTATTTTAAGTTGAAGGTGCTAATAAGTTTCTAAAGCTCTACAAGGAACACTATGGCTTCTAGATGCTACGATCACTACTTTTAGGATAAATACACAGAAAAGAAATGAGTTCAACTTATAGAGCAGATCTTTGTGCATGAGAAAGAGACAGAAAGAGTTCAATTTAGAACAGATCTTTGTGTGAGAGAGAGAGAGAGAGAGAGAGATTAAAAGAAAATTAGCAAATCATCTGAGGGTTTTTATCTTCTCTTCTCCACACAGACCTCTGGACATTGACCCCTCTGATGTTCAGAATGGTGAATAGAGCAGACTCAATGCCACGTTTATAAAGGAGGTGATGGAGGAAATAAATGCATCCTATAAACGTCTGGACAAGCCAAAAGCAGTGTATTTTTAATCTTGAGAATCCAGAGCTTTAAGACTTCATTCTCCTCAAACTCCAGTTCACCTTTACAACTGCAAACTGTCCTCATGCACTCACTGCGTGCAGCATCTGCTGACACCCCTCCACCCCACCTTGGGGGTTCTCGGACAGGCAGCAAGAGTTTTCAGCTATGCCACCCCATGAAGTAAGGAGGAGGGCTCTTCCACGCAGTTGACAATCCTGAGGACAGAGGTGGTAAACGGTCAGTGGGGAAGCAACAAGCAAGGCCAATGTCCCCACCTACCAGGCCGGCCCATGCCAATCTTCTCCAGGTCCTCATTCTTGACATACTCAAAGTGGGACAGGCGGGTAACATTGAGGTCATCGCGGAGCCGCAGGAAGTACTGTTGTAGCTGCACCTCGGACAGCAGCTCCAGCAGCCAGCCTGTGCCCTCCTCTGGCTGCATGCTGCTGCTCCCCAGCCGCTGTGGGGAGGGAAGAATGGCTCAGGGACCAAGGAGTACAGGGAGGTGGCAGGGGAACCTGCCCCAAGTGCCCTAGGCTCACCCACATCCTACTAAATAAACTGCTTCACGGGAAGGACTCAAACCACGTTCTTGCTCCCCAAAACAGGTGTACAGAATGGTCTATACTCCTGAGCCCCTCCTCCTGCCAGCAACAAGGGTAGACTTAGGGCAGCTGGAATACAGCCCAGGGCCCGGAGTCAGGGTCGTAAGCCCAAACTCTGTGATCTGTGGCTGAGTGACAGATCAACCTCTCTGTTCTCAGAGAGTCACAAACCCTTTGAAAACCATGAAAACTATCGATTATGTTTCCAAGAAAATATACATTCTTACTCATAAAGTTCCCATTAAGAAATTGGGGGGGGGGTGGCTCGTGACTGGCTCAATCAGCAGAACATGCAACTCTTGATTTCAGGGTTGGGAGTTAGAGCCTCACATTAGGTGTAGAGATTACCTAAAAATAAAATATTTCAAAAAACAATTGGGGGGAGGGGTGCCTGGGTAGCTCAGTGGGTTAAGCATCCAACGTCAGCTCAGGTCATGATCTCTCAGTTCATGAGTTCGAGCCCTGCGTCAGGCTCTGTGCTGACAGCTCAGAGCCTGGAGCCTGCTTCGGATTCTGTGTCTCCCTCTCTCTGCTGGTACCCTGCTCATACACTGTCTTTCTCTCTCAAAAATAAACAAACACTTAAAAATATCGAAAGAACAATTGGGGGCTGTGCAGGGTCTCTTGAGACCCATCCATAGGCTCCTCAGACCTGATGGACCCCAGAGAAGGAAGCACTGTGGACTAGACGGGTTCTAGCTAAGTTCCACCCAATGCGTGACGTCACTGGAGCCTCTCCCCTCACCATCCCACAGAAGACCACTCAGTGACCAGAAGACAAGAGGCAGGCGGAAGCTGGGGTGAACTTTCAGATGCTGGCTCAAAGAGGCAGCCCTAGTTAGCTCCATCAATGGTTTTCACCAAAGACTGCTACCCAGTGTCATCAAAACTTTTAATTTTTTCAAGAAATACTGGAAGTATGAATCTATATGTGAAATCTCACCATTAAAATTCTTTTTGAAAAGGTAATGTATGTACATGGTAAGATATTCAAAAAGTACACAGGAGCCATAAAGTCTCATTCCCTGCCCTGCTGCACAGCCACCTAGCCCCCTGTCCCCAAAGCTGGCTGCCATAAATGACTTGTACAAATCCTTCTAGACTTTGTTTTTCCCCCACATATTCGCCCATTACCCACACCATTCTGTTCCTTGTTCTCACTTAACATTACATCTTTCTCTTAACTTTTTAATTATATCAGTTCAAGTTTGAAATACACACACACACATACACACACACATACACACACATACAGTGTGCTGTGCAAGCCAAGCAAAACACATGTGCAGGCTATAATCAGCCAATAGGCCGCCAGTGAGTGACCTCTGACCTGCATTCTGTGCGGCCAAGAGAAAGAGGACAGGGCACCCATAACACGAAGCAGCCTGACCCACCGGACACCAAGCCCATCCTTGTCCAAGTAAGACATGTCAGAGCTTAGGGCTTGGCCAGGCCGACCCCTGACCCACGTTCAATCCCCATGGAGGAAGACCCACAAGAAGGAAATGGGCAGCTGCCCCTCGATACCCCACACTTCAGAGGCGGCCTTGCCTCCAGCACTCATCACAGGCGCACCAAGAGAAGCTGGCGCTTGCAGCCCAGGCTGAGCATGAGCCTCCAGCCCCCACAGTTCCCAGCAGTGCTGCCAGCCCAGCACCAGGGCATCAGAGCTTCCCAGGCAGCTCAGGGCAGCACAAAGAGTGACAAACGGGAATGAGAAGCCCTCAGTTCAAACCCTGGCTCTTCCACCAAGGTAGCTGGGCCAGAGGGAGGTTTTCAAACTTCAAGCTGTGACCCTTTACCCAGATGGTTCTCGCAAGGTCTGTACAGCCTCCTAGGGGATTCTTGGTGGTCATGATGTGGTGGGCCACTAGTGGCATTTAGTGGGTGACTGGGGGACAAGAACGTAAGTTATCCTATAATGTGCAGGGGAGTCTCGCACACTGTCCCAAATCCCACACAACTTAATTCATGCAGGTGAAAAACTGGTTTATAAACATCTGAACCTAGAATCGAATTCCATTTTTAAACATGACCAAGAAAGTATTTTGCGGTTTTAATACACACCGAATCTTCCTAGAATGGAACTATGGTGTAAATAGAGGGAACTCTGGCCTTTGCTTTGTTCAGAATCTGGCAAAAGTTGTTCGCTCGTCAAAAAAATGTCACTGAAGGAGACCTGCCCTTATTATTTCCACACCCCGCTCTCGGTCAGCACTCGTAGACGCTGCCTCCACGGTGGTCCTCCTAGAGGTGTCAGCACTGACTACCTCATCACATCAGAGTGTACGGACATATCCGACTACATGAAATGTTATCATCACTTTCCTTTTATTTCTCCTTTATACTACAGATGACATCGTGTTGACTTTATACACACACAATAAAAAGGTGATATTTTTATTATTTTTATTTAAGAAGAACTATAAAAATAACTCTAACATTTCAACTACACTTATTATATGCCAGGCAGGGTTCTAAGCATTTAGCCGTATTAACTCACTCATCCTCTACAAAACCATTTGTTACACACAAGGGAGTCTGTGGACGTAAGAGGGCAGGGCACTGCTGCTTTCCGTAAGGTGCACGGTGACAATCACTGACCTAGGCCATGTCTCTCCATAGCCTGGCCAGGCAGGGCCAGCCAGCACTTCCACCCTGTCCCTTCACTACCTTGTCCCTGGAGCAAAGTGAGTGCACCCACTACATGCCCCATGATGTGGCCTGCCAGCAGGGCAAACAGTCTGAAGATCCCCTCCTCTTCTTGCCCAGTCTCCACGTCTCAGGGCTCCAGACTCCCTACTCCCGCCCTCCTCTGGAGACAACTGCTCAAAGCCATGCCGTGGGTGGTCAGGACTCGGGGAGACACAGAGCCCTTCCCCTGAAGCTGCTCAGAAAGCACAGTCTGGCCTGTTTCTTTTCCCTAAGACATTAGCTAACAGATCTCCCTGCTTAGTTAGATACTCCCCTCCCTGCTCTCCAGCCCCAGGGACAGGGTTCCTCTGCATAGCGGTGTGTGGGGGACAGGGATGAACACTGGGATCCCAGTGAGAAGAAAGCAATCAGGGTCCTAGTTCCGTCTCTACCACCAGGCCCAGAGTGACCCTGGATAAGCCCCTTCCCCTTTGCTACATTCCCCTTCCCTGCCAAGTTTCTTTGTCTCTGAAGCTTCCCCCCACCCTGCTCACAGTCTCCAGCTGTGTGTGTGCCTGGCCCCCAGCACACCCACAGTCCCACACCTGTGTCTGACGTGTGGTGTGGTGCTCTCTGGGCACGCACATTTCCCGCATACACTTTGCTAACAGGCTCACCAACCAGAATGCAGCAGCTGAGGGGGGAAGCCCCGTGCTCAGAACCCCTATCAAGCCCTCAGCCATTCCCCATCCTGTACTCTGCTCCTCAGTGAAGTGCTGGCTCTGAGGGACTGACCCAGTCCCCAGTCAGTCCTACCCACATTCCCAGCCCCCACTCACTGTGTACAGGCGTCGCCGTAGTCTGGCTAGGAGAGGGAAGGAGAGCTCCAGGCCAGGGAACCGACGGGCTGCTGGCATCTCCGCGGAGCTGGACCCCCTGACTGGGTCCCTGGAGACTCTGGCCCAAGAAGTGAGGGAGCAGAGCCCTTAGCTCCTGAATTTAAGGTCCTGCACAGAAAGGAAGTTGGCCAAAGACCTGTCCCAGGAGTCCCCCAAATCCCACACCAGGAGTGGGAAATCAGGCAGAAGAAGAGGGTGGGCTCCTTTTCTCTGCTGCACAGCTGTTTCCACAGCTGGCGAGTCTGACAGGAGCAGGTGAGCTCTTCTCTGGGCTGGCTGCAGCCTGGGTCCTCTGTCCTGTTTCTCTGACTTCTCTTCAGTGCAATGGTCACAGCTCAGCCCTACTCCCTGGCTCCCCCGCCTGACTGCCCTCCCTCCTTCGTCCCTCCCTCCCCAGCTGAGCCGCTCTGACACTGGCTGAAAAAGGACCTTTCTGAATCACTGCCAAGAGGGTGGCGGGAATGAGGGGACTCTTCCTCCCAGCCACCCGCGCTGGCCCCCCTGCCTCCCCATACACAAGGCCCCCTGTCTTTGGCTTCCACCCCAGCCCCCATAGTTGCAGACAACTCTTGGGATTTTAGGGTGGGGGCTATGTGAATCAAGCAGCAATGTACAAAGAGGGGACACAGGCTCCTACATGGGCTTGTCTGGGGCTGTGGGGACTAGAACACAGCCCGAGTTGGGGGCCTGGACCCCAGACAGACATTCCTGGGCTCTGCAGGCAGACCCTTCAGAGACCCTCCCCCATCTCCCAGCCCCAGTCTTGGCTGGGCGTCTCCTGGCTCAGGCCCTAATGTGGCCCTGTTACCCTGGTGCCCGACGGAAATAGGAGGCCGGCAGCCTGCCAGAGTGGGGCAGTCCAGCCAAGAGCGAGGGGGGTTGTGGGGGTGAGGAATCTCCACCCCCCTCCCCTGGGGTTGCCTTGCACTGCCCACAACATCCAGGGTGCCTCTTCCCCCAGACCAGCTGGCTGAGATCCAAAGCCCCTCTAAACAAACAAATATGCCCCTAGACCCTGCTGGGATGCCCTCACCCCAAAGCAATAGGATTCCAGGCTATAGGATGTTTCTTGTATAGCACCCCCCCCACACAGACAACAGCCTCAGCTAAAGGGAACTGGAGAAATCCATAAAGCCCCATTGGCCCCCCATGTTCCTACAGCTGACAAATGATCCCTCTGCCCCTCCTCAAGAGTGCCAGCTGCTCTTACACCCCCCTCACTACAGCCCCCAGACACACCTGACAGCTGCAGGAAGTCCTCGCAGGCTCCCTCAGCAACCCCTCCCCCCACCAGCAGCCATGCCCAGAGAGCCTGTTTCTTGTACACTGCTCTCTTGTCCCTATCCAGCTGGCTACCAGCTCTGGGAACCCCAGCTGGCTGGTGGGGCAGACAGCTGGGTGAGAGTTTTGGGGAGTTAGCATCTTAGGCTCTCTTTCCAGGGCCTCTCTTAGTGCTCGACCTTCTTAGCAGGGAGGTTACCTGAAAGGTCAGCCATTTCCTGGTCCCATCCCGTGGCAGGGGTAGGGGGTGTGGGTATTGGGAGACAGCCTAGCACTCAGTCCCTCTTCCTCATCCCTGTGTCATCTACCACCCAAAGCTTGTGAAGCCAGCCAGGTATAACCTCCCCTTGGTCCAGTGAATCACCAGTCTGAGGCTGGGGTCAGAGTTAATGGATAAGATGAGGTCGGGCTGAGATCACACTGGAAATGACTTTTCCTAAAACCCTGGCAGACAATGCCCATGGCTCAGAGAGGCCTACTGCCTACTTCCCACAGGCACCACCCTGAAGGAGCCCCAGGGGCCTGATTTGAGGGAACAATTTAGGCAAAATTACTCCCTCCACTGCAAGATGGGGGCTGCTGGATCAGAATGGCCAGATTAAAAATTCTAGCCACTGCCGAAAGATATTCCCCAAATCCATCAGAACCCCATGCCTGACTCTTCCCTTAGCCCTTGGGTAAGAACAAGCCTCAGCAACTTGCTCAATCCAGCTGCAAAAGGCTGTGAGGAAAAGCAAGGCCTGGTCAGAGTTCAGAACTCAGGCCAGTTCTTGGACCCCTTCTCCCAGCACCAGAAACAACCTCCACCTTTTCTGTCCCCCTTTGTCCTGTCAGCTACCGCCCTCTGCCGACCAAGAGAGAAAGTGCTTGATCTCCAAGGAGAAGAGAAGCAGCCCCATGAATAACGATCATATTTCCTAAAGCAAATAAGGACATTTAGCTTGATATGCATATTCGAAAGTACGCAGGAATGTCCAGGGAACAAGGACTGGATGCCCATAAAAGACTACACCCAAATCCTGGCACTGCTTCTGGGGCTCCCATAGGGTGTTAAAGAAAGCCCGAAAGGTAGTTTAATTGGGTCCCGGAGAACCCGGAGACACTGAGGCAGTGGGAGCATCAGTAATTTACCACCACTGACTTCCCCCTCACCCACCACATACACACACAAACGCCTCCTTACTCAGCCTCTCAGCCCCCAGGATCTGTCCTGAGGCCCAAAAGCACAGACCCCCGTCGCTCCTGAGGGGCTACTGCAGAGCAGGGCTGGGCCCTCAGTTCATTGGCAGATGATGGGGTCTAGGACCCAACTACCTGGCTATCCCCCAGGCCTCTCCCATTACCTGCTGTCCCTCCTCACCCCCAGCCAGGCGATGATATGCAGATCTCTCCCCCATGGCACCCAAACTCCCGGGCGGTAGGGCCAGGGAGGGGAGCAGAGCCCTCCCACAGCCCCCGCCCCTCCGGTGGCACCGGCAGCGGCAGCGTCACAGCCCTGCGTCTTGAGGGGCCGGGCCTCCAGCATCCTCCAGAAGGAGAGCAGGCGGTGCTTGAGCGCCTCAACCGAGAAGGCCGTCCGTGCCCCCCAGGCATACCCACCCACAGCCTCATATCCACCACAGGTTGACTAGCGTCCGAGCCGAGCCCGGATGGATGATCGATCGGATGGTAGCGGTCACCTATGCCGGGCCTGCGACCGGCCCCTCCCCCAATCCCGTCCCCAGCCTCCATTCCAAGGAGCCGCCGCCACCTCTCGCCTCCCCGCAGCACCACCTGCTGACCCCCGGAGACAGCCAGGTGCCTCGACCCTACCTCCACTGACCGCAGGGCCACAGCTCCCCCTCAGCCCCTTTGCCACCTCCATGATCCCAGAGCTCCACAGCCACCAATTAGGTCCTGGGTAATCAAGACCTCCTACATAAGGAGGTCCATCCAAGAAGCTCACAGAAAAGGAGCCCCATCCTGACTCGCCCTGAGACACCCCCGCCTCCGTTCACTGTGGCCTGAAGCCTATCCCCCCTCCCCCACCCGCCGGGCTTCCACGGGGCTCCAAGCATGCGCCCACCTGCCGGGCTCCCTGCCGCTCCACTCCGCACTCCACTGCACTCCACTCTCAGCGCCCCGCGAACCTGCCCAGCCTAGAAGCCACGCCCCCGGCACCGGGAGGGAGACCACAGCCCGCCCCAGCCCCACGCCTCTTCCCAGCCTCTTCCCAGCCGGGTCTTGACATCTCCGGGTCTGCCCGGCCCCTTCCCCCAAGACTGCACAGGCTGTGCACACGGGAGCTCAGGGCAGGGCACAGTGCTGGGGCTGCCCTCTGGCCTCAGAAGAGTGCTTTGAGTACCCACACTCCTCGCGGGAGGAGCTGCTCCAACACGTGCCCACGTAGGGCTCTGCCACCCAGCACCGGGGTGAGGCCATTGCCTAGCAGAGAAGTCCTACTGCAGACGCTCCTCCTCTCCCTCCAGCCCTGAGGGCCTCTGAGGCGCCCCCACGCACACCCTCTCATTGTGCTGGCATCTGAAGCATCCACTGACTCCTTAGTACCAGGTATTTAGGGCTGAGCTCAAGGCACCCTCCCCTTCTGGGGTTGGGGCAGAGGAGGAGGGAGATGCTGAGACCTGTCCTCCCCTCAACCAACTCAACCTCCAGGCCCAGGAAAGAGACCCCAGGAGGATAAGAGGTGAGTTCCTATAAGGCTCACTCTCCTCACAAGTTCCTTCACCTTTGAAGCATGCTGGGGTGGGGGATAACCCCTCCAGGCAGGAGATCTAATCCAGGCAGACGTTCCCGGGTATCTTAGGGCGGCTCTAGCAGAAATTCCTGGGTATACGTACAGCGGCATGTTTTGTGGGAAGCTACAAGAGCCCAGCCAAAGTCAGGAGGCTGTCCTGACCCAATGTCAGAGAAAAAGAGCACGAAAATGCCAGACCCACCACCAAATCACTTCCTCCTTCCTGCTTTCTTCCTATCTCCTCCCCCCATCACCTCCCCCCTTCCTAATGTCATCCTGCCAAGATTCCAGAGGATCCAAACTACCTCTAGGACTTGGGAGATCTACCTACATCTATACCCGTGTATACATGTAGATAAGTGGTCTACAACTTGCCCTGGTATCTCTAAAGGGAGCTGGGAGTGGCCAGGAGCCAGCTTGCCTCTGCTGTCCACTCCCCTCCCCCAGTCTCTCCAGCAGCATCAGTGAAGTGACAAATCCACACTGAGGAGCAGACATGACATGTAATTTCCGGCCAAGAGATTTTTCCAAAACAATCTACCGTATTCTTGGGACTAAATGCCAACCTCACCTCCAAGCCAGGCCTCTCCCACCTCTGCCCTCCTCCCTCTTCTCTAAGTCCTAGAGGGAAAACAACATATTGGGGAAGAGGAGAGGGGCTCAGAGTTCCTTTCCCAGCCAGAGGATTATCTTGCCTCCACATGCCAGCCCCAAAAAGTCCAGTCAACTTCAACTCACCCCTCCATACACAGGCCCCAAACTTCTGGACAGAGGCCAGGCTGGCTCCCCTTGGGACCTCATCCCAGAGGGAACTGCACCAGGCAACCCCACACCTTCAGGTCAGCCCAGCTCTGACATCATACTGGTCTGGGGAGGAGGCTGGCCTGGGGCCAATGGAGAGAGGAGGTGATTCAGACACACACCATGGCTGTCCACACCCTCTCCATCTCCAGGACACAAGGGCCCACTCCCCTCCCAGGAGAGCTTGGCAGCGGTGGCTCTGAGGAGAGGCAAAGCTGAGGCATATTTGCTAGTGGTGCTGAGCCCACAGGCCCCATGTCTGGCCCTGGAGCCTCTTTACCCTTCTCCTTAACTGTTGATATTTCCCCAAGACTTCTGAACTCAGCCTTCCTTCTCTTCTCAGTGGATGCTCTGCTCCCTGGGGGTCACTTCCTTTCCCCCCAATTACCATGTGCTGTCTGTCTCTATTTCTGACCACCTAAAGCTCTAGGCCCACATTTACAGACATTTACAGGACAGCTCCACCAGAAGGATGTACGAGTACCACAAATTCTGTATAACCACACTGAGCTCATCATCACCCCCTTAAACCTAGCTAACACATGCTCCATTACCCTGACTGAAAATATCACAAACCAATGCCAGCCACCCAGGCTAGAAACCTCACCCCTGGCCGCCCCCCCCCCCCCAGCCATAACTTCCTACCTTCCCCACTGGGCAGGATACAAAATCTTGTTTCTGCTTCCTTATTAGTCCTCCCAATCAACACCATTGGGATCAAGAGTCAGACAGACGGGAGCTGAAATCTTGGCTCTGTCACTTTGTAGTTGAGCAACTTTTGGGCAAAGGACGTAACCTCTAAGACTCAATTTCCTCTTCTGTAAAATGGGAATAAATAGCAGCACCTCTTTCACAGAGTGCAGATTCAATGAGATAATGAATAGCACACTTAGCACAGCACCTAGCACATAGCTGCCTATTGCTATTATTGTCATCTGAAGTCCCTCCCCTGCTTATATCCTTCTGTAACTCCTCATTGAGCCAAATACAGGCCCTTCAGGATCCTCCCCTTGCCTATTTGCCCACCTCCATACTTCATCATCTTCAAATGTCCATATTCCAACCAAATAAAATACTTGCCCTTCCCTTTTTTATATTTTAATGTTTATTTATTTTAGAGAGAGAGAGAGAGAGAGAGAGAGAGAGAGAAAGCGGGGGAGAGGCAGAGACAGACTAAGACACAGAATCCGAAACAGGTTCCAGGCTCTGAGCTGTCAGCACAGCGCCCAATGTGGGGCTCAAACCCATAGACTGTGAGATCATGACCTGAGCCGAAGACAGACGCTTAACCAACTGAGCCACCCAGGCGCCCCCACTCCCTTCTTTAATTTTAATGTCTCGGGGCACCTGGGTGGCTCAGTCAGTTAAGTGTCTGACTCTTGATATCAGCTCAAGTCATGATCTCAGTTCATGAGTTTGAGCCTCATATTGGGTTCTGTGCTGACAGTGCAAAGTCTGCTTGGGATTCCCTCTTTCTCCCTCTCTCTCTGCCCCTTTCCCACTTGCTCTTTCTCTCTCTCTAAAATAAATAAACTTAAAAAAAAAACATTTCTCATTAAAAAAATTAATGTCTCTGACCTATTCTCTTTGTCCTTCTCTTTGTCTACATGATGAATTCCTACACATCCCTCAAGACCCATGTCATCTCCTCTGTAAACTGCCATTTCCTACCTCCAAACGGTTATTTTTGCCATGCTTCCCATGTTATTCTGTTAAAATAATATTTGAAAACAGGAATGATATAAACACACAATACAGTTAACTATTGAACAACATGGGTTTGAATTACACAGGTCCACTTATACGTGGATTTTTTTCAATATAGTACAGTACTGTGAATGTATTTTCTCTTATGATTTTCTTCATAACAACATTTTCTTTTCTCCAGTTTACTTTGTTCTAAAAATATAGTACGGAATAGGTATAAAATATAAAATATGTGCTGTTTATGTTATTGGTTAAGTTTTCCAGTCAATAGTCAGCTATCAGTAATTCAGTTTTTGGGGAGTCAAAAGTTCTATGTGGATTTTAGACTGTGTGAGAGGTCAGCACTCCTAGCCCCCACATTGTTCAAGAGTCAACTATATGGCTAAAACGACCAAATCAGGAGACTATAGATGCTGGCGAGGAAGTGGAAAAACGGGCACCCTCCTACACTGTTGGTGGGAATGTAAACTGGTGCAGCCGCTCTGGAAAACCGTGTGGAGGTTCCTCAAAAAATTAACAATAGAACTCCCCTATGACCCAGCAATAGCACTGCTAGGAATTTATCCAAGGGATACAGGAGTGCTGATGCATAGGGGCACATGTACCCCGATGTTCATAGTGGCACTTTCAACAACAGCCAAATCATGGAAACAGCCTAAATGTCCATCAACTGATGAATGGATCAAAAAGATGTGGTTTGTATATACAATGGAATACTACATGGCAATGAGAAAGAATGAAATCTGGCCATTTGAAGCAATGTGGATGGAACTCGAGGGTGTTATGCTAAGTGAAATAAGTCGGGCAGAGAAGGACAAATACCATATGTTTTCACTCATTAAGTGGAACAGGAGAAACTTAACAGAGGACCATGGGGGAGGGGAAGGGGAAAAATAGGGAGAGGGAGGGAGGCAAACCATGAGAGACTCTTGAATACTGAGAACAAACTGAGGGCTGATGGGGGAGGGGGAAAGAGGAAGGGGGGTGATGGGCATGGAGGAGGGCACTTGTTGGGATAAGCACTAGGTGTTATATGGAAACCAACTTGACAATAAACTATAAAAGAAAAAAGAGTCAACTATAGTGTAGTACATGTGGAAAATAGCCAAATCAATTTAAAAGTTTCAAATTATCCATCACATGCTGATCCTTAAAGGGTTACTATTCTTATAACAATCTGTATTGATATATATTTATAATTCTACTGAGAGATTCTATGTACACACCCTATAACCTTTTTATCTGTCAGGTTGAAGGCAGAAGCTGGCAAGGTACCTGGTCAAGAGAGTTTGCTGAAAGAGACTTCAAACACATGAAGAAAGGGGGGCTGCTTTACTTCCAGCGGGTATCAGAAATAAGCCTCATCCCCACCCCCCGCCCAGGCTTTGCTCCGTCCCTGTATTTGTAATCCAGAAAAGCAAGCACCTTCATAGAAAGAGGGGCTGCCAATCTCATTACAGCCACTCCTGTCCCAGTCCCACTAAGCTACTTTGCTCCCACAAAGCTGTTTCAGCACCAGGGACGACAAGGCCAGTCAGTCCCTCAGGCAGGGGGAGGGCAGGAATCAGCCTTCTGCAGAGGCTGCATTCTCACTAGACTCTGCAGGGACAGAGGGGGTACATGATACAACAGCGCGCTGATGGGAAAGAAGCTCAGTTTGTCAGGCATCTCAGCCTCACCAAGGGGGGCAAGGGAGTAACAGGGTGGGAAGGCAGGGCACAGAAGCAGGGACCCAGATCAGATACAAGGACCCACCATGCCTCATCTTCGATTCCAGTGGAGAAGGAGGCGTGACTTTCAGAGAAGAAAGGAAAGACTCTACCTTTACACAGAATCTATCCAGTGTACAGACCCACACTGAACTCAACCCCTCCCCATATGTACCAACTTGATCTTGAAAGTATTTAGTTTCATGCTCCAGCGGCTCAAGATTGGCATGCCAACCCTGACACTCAGAGACAGGACTCTGAGAACCCTAACATATTCCTGGAGCACTCCTCCCACCAACAAAACCCCACTCAGGTGTGACAGAGGATAAATGCCGGCAGCCATCTGGGTCCTGTGCACATGCTTACCATGCACGTCCTGGTGCCAGGGCTGGGATGCAGGGCACTGCAGAGAGCTCTTGCCAATCCTCTGGCCCAGGCATCATCACAACACCAAGGGATGCAGTGACTCCCGGGAAGGGAGGAAGGATGCAGTCTGGCTCCCTGCAGCCAGCTACTCCCAGAGCTCTTCTAGGGCTAGGGCTGGGGCTGGGCTGAGGCCGCCTGGCTGGTCCTCTGCCTGCTGGCTCAGGCCTCACCCCACCCCCACCCCTTCAGCAAGAGCCTAGAGCTGAAGGGGCCTATTGTTGAGCCCCAGAGGTGGGGTGGGGAAAGAAGCCAGAGCTGTGAATGGTAGAGCATTTATTCTGCAAGAGGGACTGCTCATCCCCTCTGGACCATGTCCATACCAGAACCCCAGGAGCTAGCAACACCCAGTGAAGGACAGGCTGCAGGCCCAGGAGATGAAGGGACTGAACCTAGGAGTAAAAGAAATGTTGGACTACCTTCCCACTATATCCCGCCTATCCATTTTAGCAATAAAGACACTGAGATCCTGAAAGGGGAAGGGGACTTGCCAGGGACAAGGAACTTACAGAGCTATCATCGGGAACAGATCCCTAGGAACTAGGGGAGATCAACCGTTCAGAGCAGGGGTGATTCTGGACACAGAGGAGCAGCCATACCAAGGTCAGGGATTAGTAATGGTAAGGACCCAGGAAGAGGCGGCCTTGCCTTATCAGAAGACATAGCACACAGGAGACACGAAGAGCCCCGTGTTCTCACACCCAGCTAAGGCCGTTGGCTCCAGGGCTCCCAGGAGACACAGCTGCTGAAGGAAGAGACCAGGCCAAAACTCTCGCTCTAAACCCCTCCTCAGTCACTCACATGCACCTTCTGTGTGCTCCCAGTCCGTGTTAGGGTTTTGGGGAAACAGGAATGGGAAGTTATGTTCTGGGTCCTCAAGAAGACACTATGCATAGGTTCTTTTTCTTTTCTTTTCTTTTTTTAGTGGAAAGCAATGTTTTTTAATCTATTTATTTACTTTTATTTTTTTATTTTTTTAATGAGTTCTATGCCCAATATGGGACTTGAACTCACAACAGAGTTCAAGAGTTGCCCGTTCTACTGACTGAGCCAACCAGGGGTCCCTACGTGCAGTTCTTTAACAGCTTTATCTTCACTGACTGATTAAAAACTTCCCCTTACTACTCTATGTTATCTCTGTCTTACAGATGAAGAAATTGAGGTTCTTGAGAAGTGACCAGGGTCATGCAGAGAATAAGAGCTGAAGCCAGGATTCAGTCCATATAACCGCACACTAAATTTCTTGGCTCAACGATGCCAGCCCATGGAGGGCAGAGCTACAGTCCTATTCGTTAAATATATACCGATGTTGAATGAATTCATGGATTCTGTGAGGAAGTTTAAAGAGGGGACAGATTCCAGGAAAAAACAATAAATTGCACACATGCACATAATTCCATTCCTTCTCAAAACCCCTCCAAAACTACATTTTCAAAAGGAGAATTTATTTTTCTAAAGATAAATTTTTTTAATGTTTATTTATTTTTGAAAGAGAGAGGGCACACACATGAGCAGGGGAGGGGCAGAGAGGATCTGAGCATAGGAGACAGAGGATCTGAAGCAGGCTCTGAGCTATCAGCACAGAGCCTGATATGGGGCTCGAACCCACAAACCACAAGATCATGACCCAAGCTGAAGTCGGATGCTTAACCAACTGAGATGCCCAGGCGCCCCTCAAGAGAAATTTTTTGAATGGCAGAAGTCCCTAAGGATGGGAAGAAGAGCAGAGGAAACAACCTCAACAAAACTTGGGAAGCTGAAAAGCAGATGATGGGCCAGTGACACCTGGGAGCAGGACCTAAAAAAAAATCACAACTCCCAAGGCGAGAAGCACCTGACTAACCCCACAGAATCCTCAAATGGCCTGGGAATTGGAAGCCCCAGAAACTTCTACAAGAAGAGGTGAGAGAGGGAAGTGCTAAAAATATACAGGATTATTTAAAAGCTATTTAAGAAGTAGTAAGACTCCTCCCTATACTCCTTCCCCAGTACAGAGCCACTGGGTGACTGCCCCTCTACCATGCTGCAAAAACCAGGGATTTCCCTGCAGGGGATAAAACAGAACATCTTGAGACTGGCACAGTGAGCTTCGTGGAAGATAGCAGGGAGGTGGCAGGGGGTGCTACATCCCAAACAAGGAAAGCATGCATAGATGTTGAGATCCAAGTCCCCTTCTCTACTTGCTCTTGGAACATGGGAGCCAGGCTTCCACATCTTGGCAGGAGACATGAGCGCCGTTTCTCGTGACTCTGACCTGGCCCAAGAAAGATATAAAGATACCAACACTGGGAGTTCCCAACAAATGGCCCATCTAGGTCACCACACAAAGAAGCTCCATCAACAAGACCATCCAGTGCTGTAGTTCCCCATCATCAGTTGAGAGCAGACAACACAAAATTAGCAGACAGCCAAGACAAGCCTCTAACAAGGAAGAGAGAGAGCAAAACACACAGGAAAAAAAGCAACCAAGAGGAAACAGACTATGCAGGAGAAGAAAATTTCAGACAAAAAAACGCTCATTAATATATCCTCAGAGACAAGATATTGTATCTTCAAAATAAGAACAGGATATTACTGGGGAAACAAAAAATTACAAACACAATAGGTGACATATAAAATTCAACAGACCCATCCCTACCCCACCCAGCAGAGTCTGGCCCACAGCAGGTGCTCACTCATAAATACCTGTTGAATGGATAAATGAGGTAGTGATTCTCAAACTTCAATGCACATAAAGATCACCTGGGGATATTGTTAAAATGCATATTCAGATTCCATGGCTATGGGGTAGGGCCTAAGATTCTCCATTTCTACAAAGCTCCCAAGTGATACATGTTTTGGTCCAGTAGACCACACTCTGAGAAGCAAGGGTCTTCAATAAACTCTGGAGGTGTTCTTTGCCTTGGCTATGCATTAAAATCACGTTGGAGGCTAGCATCCAAAATCTATAAAGAACTCACCAAACTCCAAACCCGAAAAACAAATAATCCAGTGAAGATATGGGCAGAAGACATGAATAGACACTTTTCCAAAGAAGACATCAGATGGCCAACAGACACATGAAATGATGCTCAATGTCACTCATCATCAGGCAAATACAAATCAAACCCACACTGAGATACCATCTCACACCGGTCACAGTGGCTAAAATGAACAAATCAGGAAACTATAGATGCTGGCGAAGATGTGGAAAAACAGGAACCCACTTGCACTGTTGGTGGGAATGCAAACTGGTGCAGCTGCTCTGGAAAACAGTATGGAGGTTCCTTAAAAAATTAAAAAAAGAACTACCCTATGACCCAGCAATAGCACTGCTAGGAATTTACCCAAGGGATACAGGAGTGCTGATTCAGAGGGGCACATGTACCCCAATGTTTACAGCAGCACTTTCAACAATAGCCAAATTATGGAAACAGCCTAAATGTCCATCAACTGATAAATGGATAAAGGAGATGTGGGTTATATATACAATGGAATACTACTTGGCAATGAGAAAGAATGAAATCCTGCCGTTTGCAGCAATGTGGATGGAACTGGAGGGTATTATGCTAAGTGAAAGAAGTCAGAGAAAAACAGATATCATATGTTTTCACTCATATGTGGATATTGAGAAACTTAATAGAAGACCCTGGGGGGAAGGGAAGGGGAAAAAAAAGTTACAAACAGAGAGGAAGGGAGGCAAACCATAAGAGACTCTTAAATACAGAGAACAAACTGAGGGTTGATGGTGGGTGGGAGAGAGAGGAAAGTGGGTGATGGGCACTGGTTGTTGTATGGAAGCCAATTTGACAACAAATTGTATTTTAAAAAATCTCCTTGGAGCTAGGAAAGTGTCCATGTGTAGGCCCCACCCACTGAGATTCTAATCAACTTGACCTAGGTGAGACTAAGGCATCATTTCTTTGAGAGAGAGAGAAAGAGAGCACGCGTGCGTGAGAGAGAGCGCGAACGAGCACATGCAAGCAGGGAAGGGGCAAAAAGAGAGGGAGGGAGAGAATCTTAAGCAGGCTCCACACTCAGCATGCAGAGCCCAACCTGGGGCTCAATCTCATAATGGTGAAATCATGATGTGAGCTGAAATCAAGAGTCAAATGCTTAACTGACTGACTAAGCCACCTAGGCACCCCTGAGGCATCTTTTTTTTTTTTTTAAGATTATTCATTTTGATTTAGAGACAGAGAGAATGGAGGAGGGGCAAAGAGAGAGGAAGAGAGAGAATCCCAGACAGGCTCTGTCCTGTCAATGTGGAGTCCGATGTTGGGCTCAAACTCACAAACTGTGAGATCATGACCCGAGTTGAAACCAAGAGTTGGACGCTTAACCAACAGAGCCACCCAGGTGCCCCCGAGACATCATATCTTGAAGTCTCTTCAGATGAATCCAGACTGGAGTTGAGTACCACTGCTCTGGAGAAAGCCTGTAACTGTGCCAATTCATTTGACCTAGGCAGAATAGTCCTGTTCTCAGATAGTGTCTCCCATTGTTGACACTGACTACTCTCTCAGAAGGCCCTTCTCATCATGGCCATGACATCAGTTTATGGGACTACTTATTATACTGATAGTGATTCTCAATTCTGTCTAAGTCCCATTAATGTCAATGGATGGAAAAATCATTTTACTGAATTCTCATGGAATTCATTCTGAGAATGTTTTCCTTATTAAATTCTCACACCTTAATCTAATTTTTGTTACTCTGGACCTTGAAACTTTATCAGGTTAAACCCTTTTGGGGAGGAAGGGATTTTTTTTTGTTTTGTTTTTTAGTGAAATGTGGATAATTCCCTAGTCAAAAATCCTAATCCATTCTCCCGAGGTTTCTATTACTAAAGTTGAATTTAGAAGTTTTGTGCCTATCTCATCCATGCCACATACGGGATAAAATATATCAACAGATATTTACTGCTATGAAAATTGCTAAAATTACAATAGAAGTGATGGATGATAAAGTTCAGGTCTTCTACAATAGAGAGCAAAAGACACAAAGATGGCAAACAGGAGAGAAAAAAAATAAGAAAACCAGATGATCAGTATAAGAAGGTCCAATATCTAAACAAAAGGAGCTGTGACAGAGAGAGAGAGAGAGAGAGAGAGAGAGAGAACCAAAACAATACAAGAAAACTTCCCAGACCTGAAGTACAAGTTTCCAAACTAAAAGGGTTCACTGAGCATACAGCAGGACATGAAATAGACCCACACTAAGCTACATAGTTAGAAAATCATTAGGAAAGAGAATACTGGAGATAAAGAAAAGATCCTACACTCTTTGGGGCAAGGGGAGAGAGTCCCATACAGGTCCCACACAGGATTTGGAGTGACTTTAGACTTCAGTGTTAATTCTAGAACCTAAAAGCAACATCCTCAAGATGTGAAGGAAAGCAATTTCCAACCTAGATTTTTATATTCAGCTGACTATCAGGCTGGTAAGGCTCCAAATAATCTCCCACCCATATACCTTCCTCTCTCAGGAAGCTACTAAAGGACAAATTCTACCAAAACTAGAGAGTAAATCAACAAAGGAGAAGACATGGGATGCATGAGATCCAACACAGAAGAGCAGTGAAGGAGATGCTCAGGACATTGAAAGGAGGTCCCAGGAAGATGGCTAAACATCTGTGACAGACACCAACCAGACCATGCTGCTTCTGGGCACAAGGCTCTGAAAGAGACTTCTTCAGAAAGAAATTTGATAGAACATCTACTGGAATTGACATCTTGAGAAACTTAGATGGCTACTGGAATTTGGCTAATTGAAAGACCCACAGAAAACTAAGCAAACAAACAAAAGCAACTCCAGGAAGAGCAAAAAGTTGTGCAGGAAAGGAAAAGTCATCACAATTTACTACACCATAACAATGTAAACACAGAGAGTAGAATGAATGAAAAATGAAATACTTCTAGAGTGGAGAGATTGAAAGATGGGAAGGTAAAAGAGTAGCAATGGGGAAATTAAACTCAAATTTTTATCTTTGGCTAACATGGAATAATAAGGACGATTTGCTCTCCTGACTTCAACAACAAAAAATTGGACAAAATTATCAGGGAACAAAAGACAGTGATACTTGTGAGTCAGGAAATAAAAGACGTCAGCCCTATGGTTGTTTCCAGGCTACAGCACAGAGAAGGGAAACTGTCAGACCCCAAAAGACTCCCAACAACCCCGGGAGTTGAGGAGATGGAGCTTAGAGTTTGGGGAGCCTTAGGGGGCCAGAGTTCACAGAACAGAGCATCAAAGAATAGAGAGTACCACAGAAGTCGGTAAAGGGTCCCCCTCAAGTATTTAGCTAAACACTAATCATCATGTGAATATGTGGAAATTACCCAAGGCTGGGGAAAATAACCACCCAAAAGGATTAGAAGTAACAATGCCTGGGTGCTCCCAAGGCTAAGAAAAGTGCCTGTTCCCAACAGCCAAACTGGAAAAGCTAGGCATTGGGTACAATTTACAGATGGGTCTTGCCTTAGCAGGAAAATTAGTAGCCTTAGATTGAACATGGCTCTGGTCCTACCTAACAAGTCTGAAAAACAAGACCCAAGGTAATCAAACTGTTTCCAAGTCACTGCAAATAAATAAATAAATTTATTTTATATAAATAAAATAAATAAATAAATAAAGCTCAAGAATAATTATAAGAATACAAAAGTACCCAGTAACCAACCAGGTAAAATTAACATTGTCTAGCATCCAATAAAAAATTATTAGGCATGCAAAAAAGCCAGGAACTAGGGCCCCTGGTTGGCTCGGTTGAGTGTCTGACTTTAGCTCAGGTCATGATCTCATGGTTCGTGGGTTCAAGCCCCACATCAGGCTCTGTGCTGACAACTCAGAACCTGGAGCCTGCTTCAGATTCTGTGTCTCCCTCTCTCTCTCTGCCCCTCCCCTGCTAATGCCACTTCTCTGTCTTTCAAAAATGAATAAATTAAAAAAAAATTTTTTTTAAGCCAGGAACTATGACCCATAATAAGGAGATAAAGCAATTAATCAAAACCAACTGACACAAGTGGTAGAATTACCAAAGACATTAAAATAATGAAACATTAAAATAATTATTAAAACTATTATTACTATAAAACTATATTGCTATTATATATAGATTAAAAAAATTTTTTTACATTTATTTATTATTGAGAGACAGATAAGGACAGAGCACGAACGGGGAAGGGGCAGAGAGAGAAGGAGACACAGAATCCAAAGCAAGCTCCAGGCTCTGAGCAAGCTGTCAGCACAGAGCCTGATGCGGGGCCTGAACTCACAACCTGTGAGATTATGACCTGAGCTGAAGTCAGATGCTCAACCAACTGAACCAACCAGGCGCCCCTAAAAATAGATTTTTAAAAAGAATATAATTGAACTACTAGAATAAAAACTACATTGCATGAGATGAAAAAATAAACTGAATGGAATTAAAGGCAGATTAGACATTGCAGAAGAAAAACTTGGTGAACCTGAAGACACAGTAATAGAAATTATCCAAAATGATACCCAGAGAGGGGGAAAAAAAATCCTTTTTTAAGTGAACAAAGCATCTACTCCTGAAACAGTATTGCCCTGTATGTTAACTAACTAGAATTTAAATAAAAAGTTTAAAAGAGGGAAAAAAATTAAAAGGGGCGGGGGCACCTGAGTGGCTCAGTTAAGCATCCGACTTTGGCTCAGGTCATGAATTCACGGCTCATAGGTTCAAGCCCAGTGTCAGCTCTGTGCTGACAGCTCAAAGCCTGGAGCCAACTTCGGATTCTGTGTCTCCCTCTCTCTCTCTGCCCCTTCCCTGCTCATGCTCTGTCTCTCTGTCTCTCTCAAAATAAATAAACATTAAAACAATTGTTTTTAATTTAAAAGAAAAAAAATAAATGAACAAAGTGTCTGTGAGCAGTGGGACAATTTAAAGTGGCCTAACATTTGTATTGTTGGGAGTTCCCTGAGGAAAAAAGGAGAAAGAGCTGGGAACAGAAAAAATATTTGAAGAAATAATGGCCTAAATATTTCCACATTTGATGAAGACTGTAAGCCCACAGACTCAAAAAGCTCAATGAACTCCAAGCATAAGACACATGAAGAAAACTATACCAACACATCTCATAATCAAATTGCTCAAAATCAATGATAAGGAGAAAATCTTAAAATGGAGCTGGGGAGGGTGAGGAAAACATGTTATAGACAGGGAGCAAAGATAAAGATGACAGGCCTGGCTGGCTCAGCTGGTAAAGCATGCGACTTCTGATCTCAAGGTGGTGAGTTTGAGCCCCATGATGGGCACACAGAGCTTACTTAAAAAAAAAAAAAAAAGAAGAAGAACAGATTTTCTGCAGAAATGAAAATGAGAAGACAGTAGCACAATATCATTAAAGTACTGAAAGAATAAACGAATGACCTAGAATTCTAGTCCACTGAAAGTATCTTTTTAAAATAAGGCTAAATAAACTTCTTAAGCATACAAAAGCTGAAAGAACTCATCACCAACCTGCACTACCATAAATGTCAGAAGAAGTCCTCTAGACAGAAGAATAATAATACCATATAGAAATATGGATCTATGCAAGGAAATGAACCACTGGAAAGAGCAACTACATGAGTAAACACTTAAGATATTTTTATTACATAGATTACTTTAAAAAATAAGTTGACTATTTAAACAAAAATAGTACCAGTATAGTGTGGGTTTACAATGTGTGTAAGAATAAGTTTTGAATAATAACATAAAGGGAAGAGAAATAAAAATCTAGGTTTTTATACTATTATCACTTGAAGGCAGACTATGATAAGTTAAAGATGTATATTATGAATCCCAGGCTTGCTCCCTATCAAAAATAACCTTCCCCTGCTTGCTCTTTCAAAAATAAACATTTTAAAAAAGTATTTAAAAAATGTATATTATGAATCCCATAGACAGTACAAGGAAAGAAAACTATCCTCATAAACACAGATACAAAATTCTTTAACAAATTCTCTAGCAAATAGAATTCAACAATACATATAAAGAATAATAACCATGACCAAGTGGAGTTTATCTAAGGAATGCAAAGTTGGTTTAACATTTGAAAATCAGGGATGCCTGGGTGGCTCAGTCGGTTAAGTGAGTGACTTCAGCTCAGGTCATGATCTCACAGTTCGTGGGTTCCATCCCCACATCAGGCTCTCTGCTGTCAATGCAGAGCCTGCTACAGATCCTCTGTCCCCTCCTCTCTCTGCCCCTCCCCTGTCCTCTTTCTCTCTCAAAAATAAACATTTAAAAAACAAAAATTTGCAAATCAATATAATTCAATGTATTAACAAACTAAAACAAAAACATCCTATAGTCACAAAAAAACATTTGACAAAATCCACCATCCATTCTTATTAAAAATCTCTGCAAAATAGGAAGAGGGGGAGTTTCTTCAACCTAATAAAGATCATATATGAAAAATCCACAGCTAATATTATGCATAATGGTGAAAAGACTGAAGATTAGGAACAAGTAATCTCATCTTCTATTCAACTTTATACCAGAGAATAGTGCCAGTGCAATTAGACAAGAAAAAGAAGTAATTATCAGGCATAAAGATCAGAAAGAAGAAGTAAAACTGTCTTTATTAACAAATGACATGACAGTCTACATATAAAATCCAATGGAAGCTATAAAAAGCTACTAGAATACATTTAGCAAGGTGGTAGGATTCGAGATCAATATATAAAAATAAATTGTGCGTGTGTGTATATATATACACACACTAACAATAGGAAATAGAAATTTAAAAACAATACCATTTTATAGCAGCATTATAACAGCCAAAAGGTGGAAACAACCACCAGTAGATCAATAAACAAAATGAAGCATATTCATACAATGGATTATTACTTAGCTTTAAAAAAGAAGTAAATTCTAACACATGCCACAACATGGATGAACTCTGAATACATATGTATGGTAAGTGAAAAAAAACATTCACCAAAGGACAAATACTGCATGATTCTACTCCTATGAGGTATTTAGAATAGCCAAATTCATATAGAGTAGAATGTGGTTCACTAAGGACTAAGGTGGAGAGGGTATGGAGAGCTACTGTTTAATAGATACAGAGGTTAATTTTGCAAGATGAAAAAGTTCTGGAGACGGATGGTGGTGATAGTTGCAATGTGAATGTACCTAACACTACTGAACCATACCCTGAAAAATGGTTAAAATGGTAAATTTTATGTTACATATATTTTACCAAAATTAAGATAAGTGTGAAAGCCAAATACCACTTACACAGCATCAAAAAATACATAATACTTAAGTATATATCTGACAAGAGATATGAAAGATCTGTATACTTACACTTATTATAAAACACTGGTGAAATTCTTAAAAAGCCAAATAAATACAGGCATATATATTGTTTATGGGTCAGAGGTTTAATATTGCTAAGATAATGGGCATCTCCCCCAAACTGATCTATAGATTCAATGCAATCACAATCAAAATCCCAGCAGGCTTTCTTGTAGAAATTAACAAACTGATTTTAAAATGCATACGAAGTGCAAAGAACCTGTAATAACTAAAACAATTTCAAAAAGAAAAACAGAGTTCAAGGTCTTACCCTGATTTCAAGACTTACTATAAATCTACAATGATTAAGACAGTGTGGTATTAGAATAAAGACAAAATGATCAATGGAACAAAAGAGAGTCCAGATTATATCTACACATACACAGACAATTGATTTTTTACAAAGGTGCAAAGGCAATTAATTCCATGGAAGGACACATTTTTTTCAACAAATGGTGCTGGAATATTGGATCTCCACAAGCAAAAAGCTCAACTTCAATTCATTCGTTGCACCATACATAAGAATTAACCCAAATGAATCATTAGACCTAAATGTAAAACCCGTAACTATAAAACTTCTAGAAGGGGGAGCCTGGCTGGCTCAGGCAGTAGAGTATGAGGCTCTTGATCTCAGGGTTGTGAGTTCAAGCCCTACATTGGATATAGAGATTACTTAAAAATAAAATTATCTTAAAAACAAATAAATAAATAAAACGTCTAGAAGAAAAATGGGAGAAAAACCATGGTGCTTTGGGTTAGGCAAAGATTTCTTAGACATGACACCAAAAGCATAAACCACAAAAGAGCAAGTTGTTCAACTGGAGTTCATTAAATTTTTTAATTTCTGCTCATCAAAAGACACTGTAAAGAGAATTAAAATGCAAGCCAAAGACTGAAAGGAAATATTTGCACATCAAACACATCCAATCCCAACATATTAAATAAAGGGTCTATATGCAGAATATACAAAGAACTCATAAATTCAATACAAAAAAGAAACCCACAATTTAAAAATGGGTAAACAATTTGAACAGACATATCACCAGATATACAAATGGCAAATAGCACATGAAAAGATGCTCAGTAACATTAGTCATTAGGAAAATGCAAATTAAAATCAATGAGATAACCACTGCAGACCTATTCGAAGGTCTAAAATTAAAGAGACCGGGGGACTTCATCTCAGGTCATAATCTCAAGGTTCACGAGCTCGAGCCCAGCGTCAGGCTTGCTACTTTCAGCACAGAGCCCACTTTAAATCCTCTGCCGCTTCTCTTTCTCTGCCCCTTCCCCGATCTCTCTCTCTCTCTCTCTCAGAAATGGATAAACATTAAAAAAATAAAAATTAAAGAGACTGATCATACCAAATACTGACAAAGAAGTGGATGAACTCAAACTTTCATACACAACTAGTAGATGTGTAAATTTTTTAATGTTTGTTTATTTTTCAGAGAGAGAGAGAGAGAGAGAGAGAGACAGAGCTACGAGCGAGGGAGGGGCAGAGAAAGAGAGGGAGACACAGAATCTGAAGCAGGCTCCAGGCTCTGAGCTGACCACACAGAGCTCGAAGCGGGGCTCGAAATCACTAACTGCGAGATCATGACCTGAGCTTAACCCACTGAGCCATCCAGGCGCCCCACAACTAGTAGGCATGTAAAATAATGCAAACACCTTGGAAAACGGCCTGGCAATTTTCTTAAAGTTAAATGAATCATATGATTCACAATTCCAGTCCTAAGGATTTACCCAAGAGAAATAAAATAGTATGTCCATAGAAAAACTTACACGAATGTTCACAGTAGTTTTATTTGTAATAACCAAAAACTAAAACAACTCATCAAGTGAACTGATAAACTGTGGCATATACATATAATGGAATGGTACTCAGCAATAAAAAATGAGCTATTGAAGCTTACACAATATGCATGAATCTCAAAATAATTATGCTTAGTGAAACAAACAAACAAAAAAAAGCCAAGCCAAAAAAAGGACACATGCTGTCTGATTCCACTTACATAAAATTCCAGGTAATGTGAACTAATGTACGATGACAGAAAGCAGATCAGTCTGTTGCCTGGGGAAAAGGCATGGCAAAGGAGGAGCACAAAAAACTATGGGGGGTTTGGGAATAATAGGTATGTTCATTATCTTGATTGTGGTGATGGTTTCACAGATATATACTTATGTTAAAACTTATTGTTTTAAATATGTTTCATTCACTGTATATCATTACACTTCAATAAAGCCGCTATTAAAAACAAAAAGAATAACCACTCCTCCATTCTCCAGAATAAAGCACAGGGCAGGGGATAATCGTGGATTTAGAGACCAGAGGAAAAGGTCTGGAAGCACAGACGCCTCCTCCCTGACATCTGCCAGCCAGGGTCCTGGGAAAGTGGGCACCATACTGCCAAAGAGGGGACTGAGCCCTCTGCACTCAGGACAATGTAGGGAAAACCATGGCCCACTGCACATAAACTGAAACCCAGAGACGTTATCTTGCCTCAGCAGATTACACAGGTAGTAGGTTGTCTAACCCCAGAACTGTCAAAGCTTCTCTTCATCTACCACAAATTCAAAAAAGTTGACCTGAAACAGGATAAAGATTTATGCTAATGTGTATGTTTAGAACAGACAATTCTCTCCATCGGAGCCAGAGAGCCAGAACCAGTTTGGCCATCCCAGAGAGCCAGGCACCGGGGACACAGCCGCTGAACTTCCGGTGCATGAGTGTTTGGGGCAGCAGTGTGACAGGCAGGCGTGGGACGAAGCTGACAGTCGGTTTGAGGTTTGCACGAGGAGCAGACTAACCGGCTCCTCCAGCACAGTCCCAGCAGCTGCCTGCCTAGGGCTCTGCTGCCCCAGCCACCACCACCACCACTCCCCCTGCCCAGACCAGAGAGGACTATCTCCCCCCACTCTGGTTCAGACAAGGGGCGGGGGGCCCTCTGACTCAGAGATAGGACCCAGCTGAGGCCCTGAGGCAAGCAGCAACTCTGCACCCACTCCAACCTGAGAGCCACAGGACCAGGAACTCACACAGTGCCAAGTAAGAGGTGAACAACCCTAGGAGGATGAGGCGGCCCATAAACTGGCCAACCAAGCCCCTATGGGCCAGGAATGAGTAGGCCTGGCAGCCCGGCCACAGGGGAGTCAACAGGAAGCCAAATCTAGTCCCCACCCCTGCAAGCCCCACCTCTAGGCTGCGACAGGAGCTGGACTTGGCTGGTGCAGAACCTATGATGCCACAGCTGCCCATCTGTCCACCTCCATGGGGTGGGGCTGAGCTCTGGGCCACGGAGGATGCCCAGAGTCCAAAAGTACAAACATCCTTTCCTCAAGTGTCCCTTTCAGGTTAGAGACCTAGAGCCCATACCCAGACAGAAGGCCTTACCAGTTCTCTGCCCTGCTACCCCTATTTATCCTTGGCTCTGAGCCCTCCGTTATTAATCAGCTGTGACAAGAAGGTGTGGCGGGAGCAGGTCAGGCTCGTGCTCAAGTCACTGGCAGCCACACTCACATCTCACATCACATGGCTAACAGGGTTACTAGATAAAGTCCTGTTAATGCAATGCTGCCCCTTCCCTTTTTGGAATGTGTTTAGAAGGCTTGAGAAAACCTGTGCTGATTGCACCATCCCAGCCCTGGCACGGAGACAGTCCTATCTCCGGAGATAGACAGATGGAGGGGTGACTACCACCTCTGCAACCTCAGCCTAGGGCTACCCCTCTCTTCCTTCTGACCAGGCCTGGCAGCCACCCAGATAGCCTCACCTCCAGTCTACACTAAGGAAATGCCCCATCACTCCAGTTGGCACTTTTAGTACTGGGGGGAGGGGTCCTGACCCGCTGTTGAAAGCTGCACTGCTTCCTTCCTCCCCCGGTCTAAACACGAGTGACCAAGAGCAGTTTGGAGACCACCCTCTCCTGAAATAACTGCAGCTCCCTGCTTCAAAACACACCAATTCCCGCTGGGAAGGGAATTGGGTTTCCTTACCTGCTGCCTTCTGCTGCCCCTGCAGACACAGTTTCGATGATGTCCAGGCTGAGGTGGCAGAAGAGGATCCGGCAGGACACACTGCCTGCTCTCGGGCAGTGGCTTCCAACGCTCCAATCCCCAAATCCCTACATCTTGCGCTCACCACGGCCCTCGGACGATCCGAGCGCTGGGCAGCCGGCCTGTAGGTTACCACCTCCTCCTCCGCCGGCGCCTCCGGATCCTGTGCCCCTCAGGGGGGCCCTCTCCTTCCTGGGATCCCTTCCCGTCCAGGTATGTCTCCTGGACAGCCCGCACCACCTGTCCTTCCTGCACCCCGGGCAACCAATTTGCTTCCTGCACCCCCAGGCGCCCCTCCCCCTCAGGCCCCTGGGGCCCCACAGGCCTGGCCCTCCCCACCAGCTCCAGTCTCTCGCGCCGTGTCGGGGCCGCTCCCAGGACCACCGCCTCCCGTCTGAGGTGCCCGCAGCTCTCCCAGTACTGCCCCCCCTGCTCCCCGGAACTTTCGAGCCCCTCCCCGCGCTCCCAGGAGCTGTCCCCGAACTCGGAGAGTGGCTCGGGCTGCTGCAGCAGCCTGCGTGGGCTCCCCTCCCCCTGCTCCTGCACCCCGGCGCGGGCCTCCCCACGCTCCTGCACTGCGGGGCAGCCTCCTCCCTTCTCCTGGTACTGCTTGCGGGGCCCCAGCCCCTCCTCCTGCACCACAGGCCAACCCGCCGAGCCCGTCCACGGCGGCGGGCGCCTCCAGTCCGCGCCGTCCGGCGGACCCCACACCACCCCCAGGCTGGGCTCGTGGCCACGGCCGCCCCGCTCCTGCACCCCCGGGCCCACCCCGCCCTCCTCCTGCACCGCCGGACCCACGCCCCCCTGCTCCTCCACGCCGAGCTTCAGCCCGCGGAGCTGCTGCGGGCCCCAACTGAGAACTCCGACCCGCTGCGGCTGCTGCTCCGGCAGCGCCGGACTGAGTCCGCCGCGCTCCTCCTGCGCTCCCCGCTCGGGGCCCCTCGCCCGCACTGCCCAGCGCACTCGCCTGCCCCCAAGAGGCCGCGCGGTCCCACCCCTCCAGATGGTGCTACCCTCGGCGCCCGCTCACACCGCCCCCTGCCCGACTCCTTCTAATCCGTCCCCCTGGGGAGGGGGCTGCGGGTTGGCCTCCCCGCGGGTTCCGCGGCCACCCCCACGTCCCAGGCCCGCCTCCCCGCCCTAGCCTCCCGGCGTCGACGTCCGCCCGCCGGGCGCCGCGCCCAGCGCCGGCCCCCGCAGGTGCTGCGGCCCCGCGCGCCGGCCCGGGAGCCAGGAGCGCCCGCCCTCCCGACTGAGTTCCTGGAGCCCGCCTGCGCCTGCGCCGCCCCAGGGGGGCGGGGTCCAGCAGGGTTGGCCCGCCCTCTTAAGGAGCCAGGTCCCGCTAGCTCCTCCCTTCTCCCCTCTCTTCAGTCCGTCTACCAATCCCCCTTCTTTGCTCTCTAGTATCTCCCCACCCCCTGCACGGCTTGCGCCTTCCTGTGTGTCTACGGGAGGAGATGAAGTCGAAGGTAGGTAGTTCACGTTGAGACTGTGCAGTTAACTGAGCCCAGTGGAGGAGCACTGAAACCGGAGTCTCGAATTCTTAGTAGCTAGTTGAGGTGCTGCTGACTTACCACGTGACAGTGTAAAAAGTCACTTCCAGCTGGTCTCCGTTGCTTTGTTTCTAAAATGAGGAGGTTGGATTGGAAAGTTTCCAAGGCCACAATCCAGTGAGTGTTTGCAGAAATGGACTTGAGTCCTAATCTCTCAGCAGCAGCCCAGAGGTCTGGGAACCTGGGCCACCCCCATCCTTTTTCTGGGGCCAAAGGAGGACGTTTCAACAAGGGAGAGGTGGTTTCAGGCCTGTGACACTTCCTGCTGGAAACACAGGCATAAACAGTCCCAGGCAAAGGGGGCCTTCCTCCCTCCTGCACTGCTCCCTCTTAGGTGCTTTCCTCCCTGCACCCACAAAGAAGGAGAAAATTCAGAGCTCCTCCTCCCAGTGATAGAGCAGCCTTCGCACCCAGACTCTAGCTAGTTGGAGGCAGCCTTAGGCTTGGTGCTTAGAACCCAAAGGCTTAAAGCCAGTTGGCACTGTTACTGACTACCTCATCTATAAAATGGGTACAATAATAAAACAAGTCCAGAGAGAATTGTCCCAAGGCTCAAACATCAAAGAACTGTGTAAGGATGACTCTTTCTGCACCCCTGTTGTCTAGCAGTGAGCCCAAGGGCCCTGGCCAGGGTGGGCAGTAGGGCAGACTGGGATGGGTTAGAGACACCTATGGGAGGCTGAACTGGGTGGATTTGGGTCTTGGTGTCTTGCCCTGTGAGATAGGCTGGACAACTTTCCACTAAATCATTTGATAACAGTGCATGCAGCAGCTTCCCTTCATCTGGAAGCCAGAGCACAGGGCGAATGCACCCTACCTGGTCCAAGGGAGGGTCTAGGGCAGGCAGGACTCCTGACTCCACCTCTGGGTTCAGCCAAGTTCCCCCTTGCTGCCTGATCTCAGAGGAAAAAGTTAGGGGGAAGGAATCTGAGGGGAGTCCTCTCCCAAGCTTCTTTACACTATGTCAGTAAATGACGATCGCTAGGGTTTATGGAGACCTCCTATGGGTAAGGCTCTGCATTTGGCATGTATTCTCATCTAAATGCCACCACAATCAAATGACGTACACATTGCCATCCTCATTTTAAAGATGGACTTTACATTGTTAAGTAACTTGCTCAGGGTCATATAGCTGGTAGCATTAAAACCAGGATTCAGATCCAGTTTTTGACTCCAAAGTCTGCCCTGTACCCACTAATGCACAACAAAGCAATGCCAAACCCAGGAGCCTCACTTTGGGATGTGTAAGGTCTGACTAAATTTGGGGGTCAATAGATGCAAACAACTGATTTGGAGCAAGCTTTCTGCCTGTAAATCAAGCTCCACAACAAACAAAGCAAAGAATCAAAGCACTTGTATCCTGGTCAGTCCTGCTAGGTGATTTTCTTAGGGGAGCCCAAGTCCCCATTCTTCCACCTCCCCTCCAGTTGCCCACAAGACCCAGCTCCATCCCTTTTACATGTGTAGTGCAAGGTTATCTGGAGCTTTAGTTTTACAGAAAAGAGGTCTCCTGCTCCCTTCCTCCATCCTCTCCATTGCCAGTTCTTGGACTCTCTCCACCATCACGCTGAGCACCAGGGGCTCCTGGTGGGAGAGGTCTCCGAGGCTGGCGGTCTCCTCTGCATTGTTCTGTGACTCCAGTACTATCGCCTAGAGACACCTAGGAAGACTGCTCCACCCTCAGGGAGCTGACAGCCTATTAGAGGAAATGAGACACAGTCTAGAAGAATAAGGCTCAGGAGCTTAAGGAGGTGGCCGTAGGGATAAACCGCAATCCTTTAACGTGCCTGTACCAGTCTCTTACCAGATCTGGAACTTGAGGAGGGCTGCCCACAGCAGAATGACTACAGGGAGAAGGGCTTGTCAGGTCTAGTTCTAAATGGAGGCGAACCAAGCTGCTTGAGGGAGGTTTGTGGGGGTGCCCTTAAGCATCCCCACCGCGAGATGGCTGCACTGCAGGTATATAGGAGGGCAAGGAAGGTGATAACGGGCAGCCTGGTTCATATCAACAAGCAGATGCTCAGCCAGGAGTGGTGGATGCTGCTGAGTGATTGGGCTGAAGGGTTTTTGTTCTGTTTTTTTTTTTTAATAGAGGAATTTTTTTTAAACTACTGTTGCAACCTATGAATAGGAGGTGAACTGAATTCAGTAGGTTTTGACTGGCTTTTTTTTTAGTGGAAGAGGACAATAATGCCGGAGAAAATATCAGATTATAATTTTTTGAACTTTTTATTAAAGTTTGACATACATCCAGAGAAATGCAAACACGTGCATATTTTACAAAGTGAAGGCACCCAGCATCCAGATCAGGAAACAGGATGTAACCAGCATCTAGAAGTACCTCCAAATTTAATTTTTAAAATAAATGTTATGTTAATCTAGCATACCCTTCATATTCATGACTTCTTTTTAACTTTCTGACAACCCTCCTCCCTCCCAACACACAGAATGTAAACTCCACAAGGACAGAGATTTTTGTCTGCGAATAGACTGGCACAGACACCTACGACAGTGCCTGGTAGGTGCCAGAAATGTATATGGAATGAATGAGAGTGCATCACAGCTAATAAAGGGATTGTTTTTGTGATATTTTTGTTTCATTATATGTGCACCTGTGCTCTGCTCCTTGATATAACATCTATTTCTTTCTGTAGGTCACAGTCAAAACCTTCTGCTCCCAAAGGCCCCTGCTCCAGCCTGAGAAAGTTGTGGAGGCTGTGATTCAGGCCAGGTAATGAGCATGGGTGAAGCAGAACAATATACTGATTAGATCAGTGCTTCTCAAACTCCAGTGTGCAACTTGAAGGAGCTGGGGATCTTCTCAAAATGTAGATTCTGATTCAGCAGGTTTGGAAGCGGATGCTAAGTAACATTCTACATTCCTACCAAACTTCTACACTTTGAGCAGCAAGGCCTTGGACCCAGAGATTCTCAATTATGCTGCACATAAGAATCACACCAGAAGCTTTTAGAAACAATGATGCCCAGGCTCCACCCCAGAATAATTAAGTTGGAATCTCTGGGGTGAGGCTTACCATTCATAGTTTTTAAATGCTCTCCAAATGATTCCAGTATGCAACCAGATATGTCAGCCGCTGGGTCCTCTGTGTAGCTCCCGTGCCTACAATAAGGCTTGAGATGAGGTGGGAGGGAAGTGAGGTGTGGTGTCAAGTCTGGTATCTGAGCAAACAAACCAATTTGACAAAGGGCAGAAGCTTTCTCAGTCAGGAAGAGACTAAGAGACCACTTGTCTCTTACTGGAGGTGAGGGGAGGGATTTCTGAAGAAATTCTTAGGCATGGGGCTATCTGCTAGCCCAGGCCATGTCCTCCCTGGACTAAGAACACACTGTGCCTTTCCCCTATCAAGCAAGCCAGAGCTCCCAGGAACTGCTCAGATGGGCCGGCTCATATGCCCCCAAGGAATTCAGACAGTTTCAAAACCTTACTAGGGCACTGGGAGGAGGTGCTGCCGGCTGCTCCCACGCACCTGCCCCTCTGCCCAGCTAGAGAAGGGCTAAATGAACCAAGAGATTACAAACTCTGGATCAACACGGGCTATTCAGAATGGAGCACCACAGACCTGGGTTCCAGCGCCCCCTGGTGGACACCTAGAATTGAAGTTTAGTAACAAACAAGGACCAAGTGGGTACAGGTACTCAAGATTTATTACGTGTCCAGCCAGTGTCCAGCACAGTCACGTAAGACATGGCCCAATGTGCATAATCCAGAAACTGCTAGTGACTAAACATACTGAAGCCTTTCTCCTTTTATGCTCAACCTACTCCTTTACGTCCCTGAAATCTAGCTTCCCCTGGAATTCACTGTACTAACTTTAGAAATGAGCTGTCAGGGCTTATCCTTAAATGGCAAGGAGATATCTTTTCACGTTTCCTCTCTCCTTTTTTTTAAATCTCACTACCAATTCTTTCTGGTCTGTTCCTTTTGCCTGCTGCTCCAATGAAGACCATCCCAGAGAAGCCCCTACCAGCTGCTTTTTGAGACACCCTCTCAGCTTAGTGAGCTCATGTCTGCTAACAGCCCCCCTCACACACACACACACACACACACACACACACACGCAAGCATCTGAGTTAGTGAGGCCTGTGTGGATAGAGCCTCCTGCATCGGTGGCTGCCTCCAGAATGACGATGTTGACTCCCAGACACTGGCATTTGGTCACACCAATCTGAGGAAGTGGCAACGGAATCCAAACTCTCAAGTCCAGCTCTGTTTCCCTTACTCCCCTAGCTCTCTCATTTGCCCAGAAACCAGATTCAGGTCCTTGACAGCATCTTTATCCAGCTTCTCCTTTAGAACTCTATGTTGACCCCAAACAACGCAGGGCTCCACCCTCCTGCCTTGTCTCCAGACTGGCTTCCTCTCAGTCACCACCTCTGTGCAGTTAGGGAGAACCCAGGCCCAGGGCCCACCTTCACCACACCATTTCTTCACTTAAATGGTAATCAAGGGGGTGCCTGGGTGGCCCAGTCGGTTAAGCATCTGACTGTTGATTTAGGCTCAGGTCATGGTCTCACAGTTCGTGAAACTGAGCTCCACGCTGACAGAGCAGAGCCTGATTGGGATTCTCTCTCTCCCTCTCTCTCTGCCCCTCCCCATTTCCTCTCTTTTTTAAAATAAATAAACATTTAAATAAATAGTAATCAAGCACCTTTGAAATGCTACGTATCTAATTATGCATATACTTCTCTGTGAGGTAGAACAAAGCCTTTTATCAGCAGGCCTCTGTTTCTCCCTTCACTGGGAGATTGTGAGGATTTGACAAGATGATACTGTGATATTTATACCCTTGAATGGTGTTCTACTGTAAATGTTCTTTCCTGACCTTACTGACTTCAGCCTCCGTGCCTCCATGTTAATTCTCCATTAATCTTTCTAAAACACTGGTTAACCTACTCCCTTACTCAAGAACTTATAATTGCTCTCCACTTCCCCCTAGCTAGTCTGCAAATCACAGCAAGTGACTAGTCATGGTAACAGTGGGAAATTGGGTCCAGATGGAGCAACAAGCTGAAACTAGGGGTCAAGATAGATGGGTCTGTGGGTTAGAACTTAAGAAAATTCTGTTTCCAGAAGACAATGCAGTCACTATGTCAGAAATCAGGAAAGCAGCTAGAACAGCAAATACAAGTCACCACCAGCAAGGATACTAACCTACAATTCCTGCAATGGTGGGCTGTGCATAGTAAAAAGGCAAGTTCTGGAACATCAGTTTTAGTCGTCTAAGACCCTTAATATCCACAGCCCCAAAGGAGGTGATCAGATTGTTAGATCAAGGGGAACCTGAACAAATGCCTGAAGAATGTCTACAAGATAAATTCAGATTAACACAGTCTCATCAACAGTACATCTGTGCTCTTGGAAAAGAGAAGGAAGGATTATAATGGCACTCTTAAAGAAGAGGACTGAATCTGGGTTTGAAAGAGGAAACACATTCTCAGTGAGAGAGGGATTTTGTGTTAGAGCTGGAAGGAATATCAGAGAACATCAGGCCTAACCCCCTCATGTAGAAGTGAGGAAACTGAGGTTCTGAGAGGTATCGCAGGTTACCCAAGGATTCCCAGTGGTGACTAAATTTGGATTAGCATTTCCGTGACCCAGATACAAACTCTGCTAGTTCTCTTTTACCCAGCTCCCTAACCCCTTCTAGCACATACATGTATGCCATGCCAAATTGAGTTGTAAAAACAAGTAGAAGAGAGTGAACATATTTTAGTGGAGCTGAGGACTTACATATAAGGATTATATGCAGCCCAGTCTCTATGCACCTGGTTGGGGGTGATGAGAAAGCACCTTAAGGGATTCATTGAGAGGACCAGCTGGATATCAAGGAAGGCTGGGACTGGGTTCTAGCACAGGGATAATGCCTACGTTGGTACATCTGATGGTGTTCCAGGGGGTCCCTCAGGCTCTGTTCATTTTTCTTTATCCTTTTCTTTTCTGCTCCTTATATTGGATAATTCCAATGGTCTTATCTTTAAGTTCACAGATCCTTTCTTCTGCCTGCTCAAATTTGCTATTGAATATCTCTAGTGAGTTTTTCATTTCAGTTACGTTACTTTCCAGCTTCAGAATGTGTTTGGTTTCTTTTTATAATTTCTGTCTCTTTACTGATACTCTCATTTGTTCTACATAGTTTTCCTAATTTCTTTTAGTTCTTTGCCCATGGTTTCCTTTAGTTCATTTAACATATATATTTTTAATTTTTTTTAACATTTATTTATTTTTGAGAGACAGAGAGACAGAGCATGGGGGAGGGGGAGCGGGCAGAGAGAGAGGGAGACAGAATCCGAAGGAGGTTCCAGGCTTCGAGCTGTCAGCCCAGAGCCTGACGCGGGGCTCGAACTCACGAACCGCAAGATCATGGCCTGAGCCAAAGTCAGCCGCTTAACCGACTGAGCCACCCAGGTGCCCCCATTTAACATATTTAAAGCAGTTGATTTAACATCTTTAATGAGTAATTCCAATATCTGGGCTTCCTCCAGGGTGATTTCTGTCATTCCCCCCCCCCTCACTGTGGGCTGTACTTTCTTGTTTCTGTTTCCTGTAATTTTTTTTTTTTTTTTTTTTTTTTTTTTTTTTTTACTGAGAATTGGACATACTGAGCATTATATGATGGTAATTCTGGAAATTTAATTCTCATTCTTCAGAGATTGTTAAATCTTGCTTGTTGAGGATTGAAGTCATGTGTCTGTGACATTTCCAAACTATTTTTGCAAAGTGTGTATTGCTTGTGTGTGGTCACGTTCATGTTTCTGTTCTCTCTGCAGTCAGCCAGTGACCTGACAAAGATTTCCTTAAATGTCTGGTTCCCAAAGAGAAATACTGTCTCTTTAAATCCCTTGTAAGTCACTTCAGCCAACAGGGGCTCAAAAGCAGTTATCAAAAGCATTAAATGTCAATCAAAATACACAACTCTGGATATTTAGAGAACAAGGTCCTTATTGCCTACCCTGGCTCCAGGAAGCTGCACCAGGATCGTGGGCCACTGTCCGTCCCCTCAGCTGTCTGCTCTGAGACTGGGAAGTGGGGGATAGTAGCCACCACGTGAAAGGCTAAAATTGACTAGAATTTACGGAAATTTACTACCTTCTTCATCAAGCTCTACCCTGGACTTTGAAAGTATTCAACTAGATTCCAGAGTTCCAAAATAGTTACTTTAGATAGTTCTTGCCAGCTCAATAGCTATTTACATGAAGGAATGGGTTCCTATCTGCCATCTTCCATGATATTACTTCATTTCATTCCTTTTTATTGCCAAGTAATATTCCGTTGTATGCTTATACCACATTTGGGTTTTTAGTTTTTGACTATGAGGAATAATGCTACTGTGATCTCTCATGTATAAACTTTTGTGTGGACATATGTTTTCATTTCACTAAGGTATATATATATATATATATATATAGGTGGGATATTGCTGGGTACATTGATTTTTTTTCTTTTTTAAATTTTTATTTTATTTTTGAGAGAGAGAGACAGAGCATGAGCAGGGGAAGGGCAGAGAGAGGGGACACAGAATCTGAAGCAGGCTCCAGGCTCTGAGCTGTCAGCACAGAGCTCGATGCGGGGCTCGAACCCACGAACCATGAGATCATGACCTGAGCTGAAGTCGGCACTCAACCAACTGAGCCACCCAGGCACCCCAGATTTTTTAGCATTCACCCTACATTCTTGGAGTAAAGCTTACTTGGTCATGATACATAATCCTTTTACACATTGTTGGTTTTCAATTTGCTAGTATTATTTAGGATTTTTGCATCTATATTCATTATAATGTTGGTCTGTAGGTTTTGTAATGTCTTTGTTAGGCTTTGGTATGTTGCATTAGTCTCAACAGTTTCCTCTTCCTCTTTTCTGAAAGAGTTTGTGTAAGATGGGTGGTATTCCTTCCGTGAATGTTTGGTAGACCTCACCAATGAAATTAGAGTTTCCTTTTTTGAAAGTCTTGATAAATTTTATTTCTTTGATAGAGAGCCATTCAGATTTCCCGATTTTTCTTATGTTAATTGAAAAATTAACATATATGTTTTCCTTAATCAGTCTAGGTAGGGTTTTTTTCAATTTGCTTTTCATTCCAAAGAATTAGATTTTGGCTTTATTATCTATTGTCTGATTTCCACTTTATTGATTTTTGCTCTGTATAATATTTCCTTTTTTCCCCCATTTCATTTGGGCTTACTTTGCTTTTCTTTCTCTAATTTCTTAAGGTGGAAACTTAGGTCATTGATTTTAGGTTTCTTCTTTTCTACTATATTTAAAACCAAAAGTTTTCCTCTAAGCCACGACTGTCTAATAGAAGTTTCTGCAGTGATGGAAATATTCGACTATCTGCTGTCCAGTACAGTAACCGCTAGCCACATGTAGCTACTGGGCACTTGAAATGTGGTCAGTGTGTCTGAGGCATTTGAACTTTTTTTTTTAGATTTTAAAAAATGTTTTTGTTTATTTTTTGAGAGAGTGCAAGCAGAAGATGGGGCAGAGAGGGGGACAGACCGAAGTGGGCTCTGCGCTGACAGGCTGACAGCAGCGAGCCTGATGTGGGGCTCAAACTCACAAACTGTGAGATCATGACCTGAGCCAAAGTCAGACATTCAAAGGACTGAGCCACCCAGGTGCCCCTGGAATTGGAACTTTTAATTCTAAATAATTTAAATGTAATCACATGTGGTTGGTGGCTACTGTACTAAGCAGTGTATCTCTATTGCTTTACCTGTGTCCGCATACTTTATATTGTTTGTAATTATCATTAAGTTCAAATTTGTCTAATTTCTCTTGTGATTTCATCTTTGACTCATAAATTACTTTAAAAAATGTGGCTTAATTTCCTGATGTTTTGGGGTTTTCTGGATATCTTGCAACTGACTTCTCACTCCACTGTGGTCAGAGAATACAATTCACAGAATACAGAGAATATAATTTCAATACTTCCATTGACACTTATTTTACAGCCCGGAATATATTCAATCTTGATGAATATGCCATACATACCCCCAAAAAATGTATTTTGCAGTTGTTGGAGGTAGTCTTCTATAAATGTCAAGTAGATTGAGGTGGCTAATAAAATGTTTCAAATATTTTGTCCTGATTTGTCTATTGGCTACTAACTGGGTGTTTAAAATGTACTCAGTGGGGCACCTGGCTGGCTGTCAGTAGAGCACGTGACTCTTGATCTCAGGGTCATGAGTTCAAGCCCTGCATAGGACATGGAGCCTACTTTTAAAAAAAATTATTTTTTAATTTTTAAAAAATCTACAATGGCAAAATTGTCAGTTTCTTCCTTCAGTTCTTTAAACTTTATTCATGTATTTTAAGGGTATTAGGCACATACATTTATACTTATACTATCTTCCTGATGAATTGTTCATCATTATGAAATGCTCCTAATTTTTATCTATGGTAATAATCTTTGTATTGAAGTCTATGTTATATGGTGTTTATATAGCCACTCTAGTCTTATGCTAATTTGCCTGTTGTATTTTTTTTCCCATCTTTTAACTTTAAACTCATCTGTGTCTTTAAAGTGTTTCTTGGGGCACCTGGGTGACTCAGTTGGTTGAGCTTCCAGCTTTGGCTCAGGTCATGATCTCGCAGTTTGTGAGTTTGAGCCCCACATCAGGTTCACTGCTGTCAAGCCTGTCCACGGGAAGCCTGCTTTAGATCCTCTGTCACCCTCTCTCCCTATCCCTCCCCCACTTGCACTTTCCCAAAAATAAATATTTTTAAAATATAAAAATAGTTTCTTATAGGCAGCATATAAATGAGCTTTATTTCCCTAACCCACTGTCAGACTTTTAATTAGAATGTTAATAGGTCAATAATATAATTATTGATATGGTCGGACTTTGGCATACCCATTAGTCTATTAGTTTTTTGTCTCCTATTTTTGTTCTTGCCAAACACTTCAGGTTTTACTACCCTCCACAGTCTGTTTGCCTTTATTTACTTTTTAAAGTCCTTGGGTGGTTTTGTTTTTTTCTATTTTTAAAATGTTTACTTAAAAAAATTTTTTTTCTTAATGTTTATTTTTGAAAGAGACAGAGTGTGAACAGGGGAGGGGAAGAGAGGGAGACACAGAATTCGAAGTAGGCTCCCGGCTCTCTGAGCTAGCAGTCAGCACAGAGCCCGATGTGGGGGTCGAACTCACAAACTGTGAGACCATGACCGAAGTTGAAGTTGGATGGCCAACTGACTGAGCCACCCAGGAGCCCGTTTTATTTTTGAGAGAAAGAGAGAGCCCATGTGTAGCATCAAGGGAGGGGCAGAGAGAAAGGGAGAGAGAGAATCCCCATCAAGCTCTGCACTATCAGCGTGGAGCCCATTAGACTAAATCTCACGAATGGTGAGATCATGATCTGAGCTAAAATCAAGAGTCTGATGCTTAGCCACCCAGGTACCTCCCCCTCTTTTTTTAAGTTTTATTTATTTTGAGAGAGAGAGAGAGAGGGAGGGAGGGAGGGGAGGGCAGGGAGAAAGAATTTTTTCCATTTTAACCAGTTTATCATTGTAAGCAGTTGGAGGATTGGGTTGTAGGGATTTCCATTGTAATAGTGGAACCAATAACCACCCCCCGCCCATGTGTGCTTTTATGAAGGTTTCATGGACATTCTCACTTAAGCAGAGACTACTTTGAAAGTATACACAAGAAACCAGTGATTGTGGAGAGAGGGAAAGAAATTGTGAAAAACAAGAAAAACCTTTCAATCAGACCCTTCTGCACATTGACCATTAATTAGTATGTACACATTTTCAAAAAAGGTATTAACTAGTCAAAGAAGTCCAAGCGAGACGCATTAGACAGTTTAAAGGACAGATGTAGCAAATGGCAAAGGCTCTGACTTAATCACCTAGAAAAGTAAACCTATTGGTAGCCATAAGGATGCTATCAGTATCTGCTGTATCATATTCCAAAGGAAAGTATTTCTTGCAAATAAACATATGTCTTCAAATATTTGTTTCGGACTGTCCTCTTGCCCACCATCTTTCACGGAGGCACTTCCCGCCACAGAACACAGCAGTTTAATTACTGTCTTGCTTCTGCCTCAAGGATATGCATGTGGCTACTAATTCTCACAGGGGAAAGCTTGGACACAGGTGAAGCAATTAAAAAGCTTCCCTATTCTAGGGGCTGCAATTCCTGCAATCATAGTGAAGGATCCCAGCTGGCGCTTATAGTGATGAGATTAAACTGTATGATGGATTTGGTAATTGCATAGAAAGCCTGTAAAAAACAAAGAAAGAAAGCCCTACCAATTATGCCTTTTGCTATATAGCAGCAGTGTCCACTCACCAAAAGTAGCTATTGAGCCCTTGAAATGCAGGTATTCCAAAGTGAGACGTGCTAGAAGTGCAATGGATTTTGAAGACTTAAGTCTGAAGAAAGGAATATATCTTGGCAGTGATTTTTAATGCGTACACGTTGAAATGACAGTATTTTGGATATATGGAGTTAAATATAGAAAAATTTCACATATTTCTTTTTAGTTTTTTAATGTGACTATAAGGACATTTAAAATTACTTAGCTCGTATTTTCGGAGGGGAGAGTCTCACTAGAGTATTCTCAACAAAAACTCATGACCAATTGGACATCCCCATGCAAAAAAATGAATCTAGACACAGACCACATACCCTTCACAAAACTGAATTCAAAATGGATGACAGACCTGAATGTAATATGCAAAACTGTAAAACTACTAGAAGACAGCACAGGAGAATATCTAGATGACACTGGGTTTGGCAGTGACTTAGATAAAATACCAAAAGCATGATCTGTGAAGGAATAATTAAGTTGGACCTCATTAAAATTATAAACTCATGGGGGCGCCTGAGTGGCTCAGTCGGTTGAGTGTCCAGCTTCAGCTCAGATCATGATCTCACGGTTTGTGGGTTCGAGCCCTGCGTCAGGCTCTGTGCTGACAGCTAGCTCAGAGCCTGGAGCCTGTCTTCAGATTCTGTGTCTCCCTCTCTCTCTGACTCTCCCCTGCTCATGCTGTCTCTCTCAAAAATAAATAAAACATTTAAAAAAAGTATAAACTCATGCTCTGTAAAAGACATTGTCAAGAGAATGTGAAAACAGGCCATAGACTGGGAAAAAATATTTGCAAAACACGTATCTGACAAACGATGGCAGGTTATCCAAAATATACAAGGAATTTTTTTAAATTTTTTTATAGTTTATTTTTGAGACAGAGAGAGACAGAGCACAAGTGGGAAAGGGGCAGAGGGAGACACAGAATCTGAAACAGGCTCCAGGCTCTGAGCTGTCAGCACAGAACCCGATGCAGGGCTCGAACCCCTAACCGCAAGATCATGACCTGAGCCGAAGTTGGATGCTTCACCAACTGAGCCACCCAGGCGCCCTACAAGGAATTCTTAAAACTCAATCAAATGAACAACCCAATTAGAAAAAGGGGCAAAAGATTTGAACAGACACCTCACCAAAGATATACATTTGATAAATAAGCATGTAAGAAGATGCTCAACCTCATGTCATTGGGGAAATGGAAATCAAAACAAGATATCATCGCATGCCTATTAGGATGGCCAAAATCCAAAACACTGGACACCACCGGATGCTGGCAAGTATTTGAAGCAACAGGAACTCTCATTTGCTGCTACAGGAATTCACATGGTATAGCCACTTTGGAAACTTCTTACAAAACTAAGCATACTAGTTCCATATGATCCAGCCATTGTACTCCTTGGTCTTTACCCAAATGAACTGAAAACCTGTCCACATAAAAACGTAAGTTTATAGCAGCTTTATTCATAGTTGCCAAAATTTGGGAGCAATGAAGAGGTCCTTTAGTAGATAAATGGATAAACTAAGTTACATCCAGACAATGGAATAAAATTCAGCACTAGAAAGCAGTGAGCTATCAGGGCGCTTGGGTGGCTCAGTGGGTTAAGCATCTGACTCTTGATCTCGCTAGGCTCAGGTCATGATCTCAGTTGGTGAGTTTGAGCTTGGTTAGGATTCTGCTTAGAATTCTGTCCCTCCCTCTCTCTGCCCTTACTTGCTGGTTCTCTCTCTCTGTGTCTCTCTTCTATCCTGCGTGCATGAGCACGCTTTCAAAATAAAAGAACTTAAAAAAAAAAAGTGAGCTATCAACCCTTAAATGCATATTACTACTAAGTGAAAGAAGCCAATCTGAAAAGGCTACCTACTGTACGATTCTAACCACGTGACATTCTAGAAAAGGCAAAAACTATGGACGGTAAAAAGACCAGTAGCTGCCAGGGATTAGGTGGAGGCAAGATGAAGAGGCAGAGAACAGAGTATTTTTGAGACAATAAAACTATTCTGTATTGTATTATAAATGATGGGTATGTTTCATTATATATTTGTTCAAATTCATAAAATATACAACACTGAGAGTGAACTTTGATGTAAACTATAGGCTTTGGGTGATAATGATGTGTCGATGTGTGTTCAGTTCAAACTCGTATACATCTGGTGGGAGATGCTGACAGTGGCGGGAGCTGGGCCAGGGGTGAGCAGGCAGAGAGTATATGGGAACTCTACACTTTCTGCTCAATTTTGCTGTGAAGCCAAAAATGCCCTAAAACAATGAAATCTATTTTTTTAAAAAATGACAACTCTGTGTTGAAGCATTTTATTAAATCAGATAAGAATTTCCACACTGTTGCACATACCAGCTTGGATACAATTATAAGGGCATATCACTTGTTTACAAAGGTATCGATGAGCAGTAGGTTGGCAAGTCTAATAAGTCATGTATAGCTGACTAATATTTCAAGAACATTCAAAGAGGAAACAGAGTAAAGGTCATGCAAGTTCTAGAATAGAGAATCATGGTAGAGCTCATTTATCCTTTACCTTCAAAATGCACCTGATATCTATAACCAGACAAAATCCGAAGTCCGGCAGGTTGTCACTAGTCAGATACACATTTCATTGCTGGTTTTGATTTGAAATAATTCAATCCTCATCATAGAAAAGAGGTTTTTTAAAGAGATCTACTGCTGTAAAATGTATGCCCATATTCATAGTATATCTTGAAGTTACTAAGCTTTCATTAAAGTGTGGTAAAGCATGATACCCAAACCGGGAATCCCAGCTATGACCTTTCCACTTAGCTACATTAAACACCAGTTCAAGATAAAACACCGTGAAGACTAAACAGACTGTGAGCAGTGAAACAACTCAGTGAGGCTGTAATAATCTAGACCTATGTTAACTTAGGTAAGGAACACTAAGTCTATGGACTTTTTATTAGGTGACAGTTTCTTAGGGTGAACTGCCCTATAACAAACAGCTGATTATCAGGTTTATAATGATGGTGGACTAGAAAATGACGTCTTTACTCATGTAGCTTCAAACTTATTTGTTCGAATCTCTATTTAACTTAAAACCACCACATACTAATGGGTAGGGAGACATGATCAAGGATCCTTTTGCAAGCTTCGCTTGCCTACACATTTCACTCCCTGCCCCGCCCCCTGAGCCTCCTATACAAGTTTCCCCTGATTTAAGCTAAAAGGTCAATTCTGGATTCAAAGTTGTATGAACTAAGTTTCCAGGAGATGACATGCAAGTAAGGGGATAAAGTTAAATTCATTTGTCAACAGCAAACATTGTAAATGTGGACTAGCATCCCACTAAACAGAAGACCTGGAGAAACCACACATTTAACAAGACGCTACATTAGGTTTAAAAGCAAAGAATCTCAAATGAAGTAATTTTATAGTGGTTGAATTCACCCACCAAATGTTTAATGACCATAGAATGTTTCTGCAACTAAAAGATAGAGAATTATAGGGAGCTGGGAATACATGTTAGATACTAACGATCTTCAAGCTTTGAAGATGTCATTGCATGAAGAAAATTATGGGAAACACTGTTCCCGATAATTACGTACACCCTTAGTGTAACATATGGAGATCACTGTCTCCGATATAGACACTGTGGTAGGCAAAAACTACCTTGTTCTTTATACATTATGGAAGACACTGCTCCCGATAATGTGAGTTAGGTTTGTGACAAAGGTACTGGAAATTTTGCAAAATTCGAATTAAAGTTACACCTTGGATAAACTGAGCTGTAAAATTTCACATATATGAGTACTATCACAGCCTTTAAGTGACATTAATGTATAACTTGGTCACAAGTCCTTCCCTTTAAGAGAACTGGCATGTTTATCTGGTTGGCTAAACAGAAATCTAACTTGATTAGCAACTCCTAATTCAATTGAATTCTTCACCAATATTTAGCTTTATAATAAAATTTTATGTAGCTCGTGGCTGTTTTTTTAAAACCCTCAAGTGTTGACCATAAATGCAAAACTTCCAGTATCTGTTGGGTTTTATTAGCAGATGCTGCTTTTATTAAAAAAAAAACGACAGTATAACTGTCATAATTATGGAAGGCACTGCTTCCGATAATTATCTTCTATAAAAAAAACACCATTTATAGTGAACTCTGTCACTGATAAATAAACAATAAATATCTCAGTGCCAAAATGATAGAAAGCTTTTCCAAAAAATTAACACTTTGGCCAAAATTTGGCAGTGTGTTCTTTAAAGTCTGACAAACTGAGTTTGAAATTAAACACCTAAAGCTGGTTTTCTTTCAAAATACTTTGGGAAACACAAAAACGACAAAAAATTAATAAACAAAGGCTTATGGGGCAGGGGCAGAGGAAAAGAAAATCTAGGTCTTTGGCTTCTGGTCTCCTCTTTTCATAAATAATCTGGAGGTTAACACATTAAGGCCTTACTCCTGTGATAAACAGTTGAACCTCACTGGCAAGAAAACAAGTCCCATCTCTTCTGAAAGTTAACTGTTTCATTCAGGGATGTGGAAACCAGCTAAATCCTCATGGAAGGCAAGTGTCTCACTTGGAGAATAAGGTCTCACAACCTGGTGTCTCCTATCCAGCATCAAGTGCAGGCGGAGGATCCCACTAAGCTACCGCTGTCAGCCTCCAGCAGACACCACCTTCCTCCTCCCACTTAAGAGGATACCAGTTCATGTCCTTAGGATTTAGAGCAATAGTTTACGTTACTGCTTCTGACTCTGTCATTAACCTTAACAAGAAAGAGGCGGTTACCATACAACACATTCAAAATTTTAGAGAAAATCCGAGAAAATATTCTATCATGAACATTTTTAAGTGGTTATTCACTTTAACTTGAAGTGCAGGTACCTCCCCTGCACTAAAAGCTGCTGCCTAAAGAAATCTAGTGGAACCAAGATGGCTGGGTGGAATTTTAACAATATTAGGTTTTGCAGCCCTACCAAAAATTTAGCACAACCAGCACAAGTCTAGAAATCACACTACCCTGCTGCTCTCATATAAGTTATGGGTATCACATTCAAAGCTCATTGTCAATGTCCCAAATGTCCCCAGAGAGGACATTTGCAGCTCCTTGAATAGTCCAAGTTGTTAGAGCCAACTGGTTTCTAAACAGTGTTTCATTAAAAGCACTGTTGTTTTCCTGGCGTAGCTTCAAATGCTCTAGTAATGCTGACACAGTGTGAGAGCCAGAGCCCCAAAAGATATGTCGGAAAGGAGACTCCCTCGGAGATACATAGGGCGAGAGGAAGTGATATTCCACCTATGGAAACAAAACATACGTGAGAACTTACACAGTGCTGGGACCTCTGCTGTGAGGAAAGGACCTGACACTGTAAAACAACGGCCATTGTCTCACTTGAAATGTGAAAATTCCTCCAACTGAGCAATGTGGAGAACCAGGCTACTAATCTTCTACCGTTAAAATTATAAAGTAAACGGTCAATTCCTCTGTAAAAGTGAACTCTAATTGTATTGGTTTTTTTAGTTGGAGCACATACGTGGAAAATTTCCAAGCTTCCACTGTAATCGAGTCTTCTGCCTCTTCCAGGCAGATTAAGATAAAAGCAGTTGAGGGCTGAATTAGAGAACAGAAATACAGACAAAATGACAGCTAAAAATCATTAACCATCCCTTCTGAAAAATGTTTTTTAAAACCTTAAAAAAGGTTAACACTGGGACAAATGTCTCTTATATTTCCCGTTTAGGTATGTTGGGTCTAGATCTTGCTAGTAAGTAAGAGTTAAAAATCTGTGCTCAGTTCTAAAGCAGCAAAGGATGCTAGGCTCCTGGAGTTACTACTACTCTGCTTTTTAGAAATGCAAGGCTCAGCAGTTGAAAATTAACATCCTTTGGTTCTTCCATTTTTAGTTTACTTACTCTCATGATACGATCATTGATGTCCCTCATGATAAATCTGTTTGTTCTCTCAGCATTCCTATAATCTGTTGTCAGCCTGGAGGTGGCACGGAAAAAGTCTCCACGCGCAGAATACAGCCACTGTAGATTCAGACCCATCTCCTGAAGCAGAAAGACATAACATTCCCTAGTACAGGTTGGATTTCTAAGGATGTCATTCTATATACCTTTCTAATTTAGTGGTAGCAAAAGGGGGTGGCTCGCGGACAAGCTCAAGATGCAGAGAATGCTAGACTTCGGCACTTTGCCCAGGAGGCCCCAAGCTCTATAAACTATAGAGTTAGTACAGGGTGCCTGGGTGGCTCAGTCGGTTGAGCGTCCGACTTCGGCTCAGGTCATGGTCTCACGGTTCGTGGGTTCGAGGCCCGCGTCAGGCTTTGTGCTGACAGCTAGTTCAAAGCCTGGAGCCTGTCTTCAGATTCTGTGTCTCCCTCTGTCTCTGACCCTCCCCTGCTCACGCTGTCTCTCTCTCTCTCAAAAATAAATAATACATTAAAAAAAATTAAAAAAAAAACTAGAGTAGTACACTCATATTTGAGCCCAACAGATGGCACAATTATCCACTCTTAATCTCATAAGGAAGCTGTCCTCATTGAGAAATTTACCATAATTTACAGAACATATAATCCTGTGTAGTATATTGTTCCCAGTTCAACTTCCCTGTGGGGGAAAATCTGAAAACACTTTGGTTCAGTGAACTTCAGGATCTAGTGATTTGTCTCACAATTCCCATTTTCTGATCAGTTACAATTAGTTTCAAGTTTCAAGAAAGCCAAAATCATTAAGATTTGTTTATCAGTGATTTACTTCATCTAAGGATCTCTATTAAATTGACTTCTAGTACCATAAAACCAGTTAGAAACCACATAATATTAATTTGATTTTTTTAAAGATTCTATTTTTAAGTAATCTCTACACCCAATGTGGGGCTCGAACTTACAAGCCTGAGATCAACAGTCACACACTCTACCAACTGAGTCAACTAGGCGTCCCATTATTAATTTGATTTTATCAAGTATTTGAAAACAGGCACACAGGATCAACACTAAGACTGTAATTACTGACTATGTTATATCTCCATCCGTGACATCCCTGAAAGGTATATATGATATATGGCCCAAACTCATAGGTTCAAAGTCATGGTTGAGATCTTTGTATTCTCTGGATTCTCTTCACAGGTTGCTTGGAATTATAAAAACTTAACATACCTTAACAAAAGTTAACACAGTTCTAGACTCTGAAATACTTAGTGTGGTATATCCTAGATTTATAACCCACAGCCTCTCAACTTTCTTTTCAAATGAGTTAAGAATTCTAAGAAAAATTATACATCAGTTCACTTTCAAATGTACTTTGGCTACCAATCATGTCCTTTCTCAGGAAAAGCTAAACGTCATAATTGCTTGATATTTCAGCAATAAGAACCTGATTTTAATTAGTACTTACCTTCATGTCTGCTCTGAATTGGCTCACATCCCTCACAAATGAAAGTATTTTGTCATTATACATCTCATGGTTCAGGTTCAATTCAAGATCATAGGTAAGTTTCATTATAAGCTGACCAGCTACTTCTGCTGCTGCACGTGCCATTTTGTTCAACTCAGGAACTTTCAAACTGAGTTTCTCATAGACATCCATGGTAGTACCCAAATAAGGATAATCTGTGTCCTGAAAAACAAAGCTAGGTTAATGTACTCACAGGAGGGTCATAAGAGTAGGAGCCTCACATTCGTTTTCCCTTCAAGGTAGTAACCACTGCAATTCTTCCCTTGCTTCTAATAATATATACCTACTCCAATTTCATCTCACATCCACTACTTTAATATGAGTTTTGCTACTTCTTCTGAACCTGACCTACTCCTAGAATGACTACTTTCTTCTAGATTCTACAGAATCCCTGTCCCATCACATCATATATCCTGAACAGATTTCTAGCCAAATTTCTTGAGGTTGTATCCTTGTTTTCTTCTCTGGGAAGTTTGGCCATTAATTAAGGAAACAGGAGAGCATGTTTGAAGTGTGTTTTTGATATAAAGCATCATGCTTTGACCTAAATTTACCTTCTTCCAAATGATTCAGCACTTGATCCATTCATACATGTTACCTTTCTAACAAAAATGTCTGACGGTCACAACAACTTCTCTCCACCTTCATTAGGCAAGTAACTTTTTTCAACTCTATTCCCTACCATTGTCCTTGGTGACAATTTCACTGCCAATCCTTTGATCTGATCTCAATTATTTACTTTCAGACTATACACTTCTGTATCTCCTGCTAGGTTTTTGACATCTAAGAAGAAGTTTTTAAGAAACCTTCTCAAGGTCAAAAGAAATTATCCATAAATGTCCACAACCGTAGGACCTGACCTTCAGTTGTTCCTAATGTACTAACTAGACACTGTGACCAGCTATTTCAATGCCATCCATATTGCTGTTCTAGCAGAAGGTCAAGGGAGTTTCAGCCATGTTAATCTCTAAATCCAGATCTTACATCACTCCCTCGCTCCAGACCTTTCCCCTCCTAGATCCGGGCCAAAACACCCAGTGATAAGTCTTGTGAGGACCTGGCCTCCACGGGATCAATAATTTGATGCCAAAGTCAACAGCTTCCGCCCTGACCTCCTACACTAACTCTAGGATCTCTTCACTGCCCACTACAGAGCTGGCTCTCCAGCTTCAGCACAGAAGCCTTCATCATTTTGTTTACTCATTGTGGCTTTCAGGGCCTTCCAAGTGACTCCTGAAACAAGCCAATCTTCCTTTCCTTCAACTTGGTCAGTTCAAAGTTCTGTCTCATAACAACAACCTTGTATCTGGTTTAGGAGATTAGCATTTTTGGACAAACATCTAGAACCGTATTTCAACAGGTATCAAGAACAGCAAAGTACAGTTGAACTTTCTGTTTGGTGGAAATATTCTATAGTGCACTGTCCAGTAGGTATAGCCTTGTTATTAAAACTCATCATACCTAAGTGAAGATGGTTTAGCCAATAAATTCCAATCCTAATTAAGCTGAGAACAATTCCACGTTAAGACTGGTAATAAGGGAGCATGTAATAATGGCAGGTGTATAATTTCTGACAACATTTCAAGCACTCCAGGAAATTTGGTCTCAAAACTGATGAAAGAAGATCTAAGATATAACTTGAGAGGTCTTCAGACTTACCTCACAAAAACAGAAAGAAACTGCTGGGATTCCAGAATACGCAAGGAAAGGGAAAGCAGCATTATCCAAAGAAAATTTCTCACTGCAAGGAAAGCAAGAATGTGTCTCTAGGTTTTCTAAAGAACAGCCTGTGCTATCATGCAACCCTACCCCTATCCCCAAATAAATTCTTAAATTGACTCTAAGTATAAGTGGTAAGCTCTCTGCAAGGTTAGGTTTAGATCTTCACTTAACATAGCAGAGATGGATGATTCTGCTTTCCTATTAGTTGTTTATTCACTTTTCTCAACTTACACTTTGTTGTTCCAATTGCTATCCCGATAAAGAGACTGCCCAGTAACTGGGTGTTTCACCTACAAAAGGAAAAATTAACTTGTCACTAAAATTAATCTTTCTGAACACAGTCATTCAGGCCAGTCACAAACATACTTAGATCTGTAAACAGTTATAAAAATTTTTATTGTATCTTCTTGAAAAAAATTTAAGACAGCTAAAAGAATCTCCAATTTCTAAAGTTATTCCTACTAATAAGCTCATACTGCCAATTCCTTTAGTTACAGCAAGAGAAAAAATGTTTCCCTCCTTTAACCATTTTTAAAGGTGGCCTAGCCACAGTTTTAAAAGCACTTTCTATTTGTAGCCTTCATGATGCCTATCTTATTTCTGCCTTTTTCCTTCTAGCACATTTTATACTATTGCAGCGTAACCTGCAAACACATTACTGCCTTGCTGAAAACTCTATAGCAATTCCTAATTTCCCATAGGATCAAGGCCAAGTTCTCTGACCCTTGTTTCCTCCATCTTTAATCATTCCAATATATGGCCTCTAAACCCATTAGTCAAAATCTTACTCTCCCTATTGCAAAACTATGGTCATTCACGTTTATCTTTACCCAGTGAATATTTCATCTGGCCTTCTTATTTAAGTATTAGGTATAGTTCATTTATTTTTTTAAATGTTTTTAAGTGTTTATTTTTGAGAAAGAGAGAGACATAGCTTGAGGGGGGAAGGGGCAGAGAGAGAGGGAGACACAGAATCCAAAGCAGGCTCTAGGCTCTGAGCTATCAGCAGAGCCTGACATGGGGCTCAAACTCGCAAACCGTGAGATTATGACCTGAGCTGAAGTTGGACGCTTAACCAACTGAGCCACCCAGGCGCCCCATATTTTTAATTTTTTTTAAAGACTTTATTTTTAAGCAATCTCTACACCCAACATGAGGCTTGACGTCACAACCCCTAGATCAAGGATCACACGCTCTACCAATTGAGCCAGCTAGGCATCCCTCAAATTCATTTAAAGCTTCCTTACCATTCTGACTCTACAGACAGCCCCCAGTGGGCACCTCCAATACACTTGAGGCCTCAGGAAATTCTGCAATATTCCTAAATAGACTACATATTGTTTGAGATCGGAGCCCTTCCCTGCATTCCCTCACCTTATTTACTGAGAGTAAACAAGTAGATTACCCTCACCTCACACGGTTCAATAGACTAAAGGCAAATAAGCTAACAGCATGACTTAAATAATGCTGCTATAGAATTTACTCTAAATTACTGTACTTGGTTATTTATGATGATGGTTTAAACATCAATGCTTTTCACTTTATGTAAATTAGATGAAAAAAAAATTAAGTTATCGATTTTGTAATTAGGAATACACTCACATCTTTCATTATCTTCTCAATAAGCGAATACAACAGTGGGCTGGCAGAAACCTTGAAGCTGTTGGTACCTGCAAAGAGATTATTTGAACATTGCTCCTTTTCTAGTCAAGTAATTTTTACATGGCTACTTCTACAACTAAAAGTACTCGACAAAAGAGGAAGACAATAACCTAGATCAGTGGCACATATGACTATACTCTTCGATAAGTAGACAAAAAATGATTTGAGAGTCAAGTTCTTTAGTAAGTGCTAACTTACTGGACTGATTCGACTGGACTGAAGATCTTACTCCTGAGTTTGCATATGTTAATGTTAATACTTTGTTATTTGGTACTTTTTCAGTTCACCTATCTTAGGGCAGTCATCTGCTAGCTACTCTTGCTATATTCCATACATTCTGCTGTACAGATAAGATGGTAATGACAGCTAATCTAATAAAGGTTTAGTTCAATTTTTAAAAAATGTTTATTTTGAGAGAGATCGCATGCATGTGCATGCAGAACCAGGGGAGGGGCAGAGAGAGGGAGACAGAATTCCAAGCAGGCCCCAAGCTGATAGCACTGACAGCCTGACACGGGGCTCAATCCCATGAACCAGGAGACCATGACTTGAACTGAAATCAAGACTAGATTTAGTTCAACTTGAATTCCTTTCTTTTTCTTTCAAATGAGATATTCTACTAGTCTCAGTTCATCCACTAGCTACATCTGTACATTCAAACTCTTTTAGAAGTTTATCTGGTATTTCTATTTGTGATACCATAATCTAGCAAGATGTGAATTAGTCTCTAGAAGTATCACTCTACATTGTACAGTTTAGTTCCTTCTGGTCTAAAATATAGTCCAGACCAGTGGTTCTCAGACTTTAGTGTATCAGAATCATCTGGAGTGCTTATTAAAACATAGTCTGCTGGACTTACGCTCCACTTTCTAAGTGGAAATCTCTGGGGTAGGGCCTGAAATTTTACTGCTAACAGTTCCCAGGTGATCTTAATGCCGCTGATTGAGGACCACACTAAGAATGACTGCATTAGACAAGGCAATCTGCACCTATTCTCTAATTTAATGGACTACTATAAGAAAGCTAAGTCAGTCTTTTGATCAGGGAATGGACAATGTGAATTGTAAAGAAAACAACAAGTGTTGCTTTGGAAAGCTTTCTTCTTTTTTTTTTTTGGAGAGAGAGAGACAAAGCAAGTTCACAAACAGGGGAAGGGCAGAGGGAGAGAATCTCAAGCAGGCTCTGCACAGGCAGCACAGAGCCTGACTTGGGGGCCTGAACTCAGAAACCATGAGATCATGACCTGAGCCGAAATCAAGAGCCAGATGCTTAACCAACTGAGCCACCCAGGTGCCCCAGCTATTTCCTGTTTTATAAGTAGTTTATCTAAATTCATTAACAGCTGATGAAAAGGGTACTTACCAAGAACAGCTTTATCCAGATTAATGTAAGTGAAAGCCTTCAAATGCAAGGAGGAAAGATATCCCTAGAAGAGAAGGAAAAATACTAAATGTACTAATATGTATTAATCTAACTGTCACATAGAGTAGCTATTATTAGGGACTTCTTTTTAAATTTAAGAGTGTATTGACACTAAATATACAAAGGCAAAAATGATATACAGTTGACTTCCCTAATGTGGGAGGTTAGGGATGCTGACCACCCCAACTGTGCAGTTGAAAATCCACATGTAACTTCTGACCTCCCAAAAACTGAACTAGTAATAGCTCCTTGTTGACCAGAAGCCTTACCAATAACATAGTTAACACGTATTTTGTATATGTATTAAATATTGTACTCTTACAATGAAGTAACCTAGAGAAAATGTTAAGAAAATCATAACAAAAAAAATGCATTTAGAGGGCCATTACTATACTTTTTTTTAAGGAGTATTCTGTATTTATTTTAAAAAAACATCCACGTATAAGTGGACCTGCAGAGTTCAAACCTGTCTTGTTCAGGATCAACTGTAATCAAATCTAAAAGAGCCTGGTTTCTGTAGGACAAATGAAGCCAAGGGCAAGTGCAGGTGCCCATTCTAGGTATGGGTGATGTACAGATAATACCTCGAGCCATTCAGTGGCACCAATAGCTCCGAAGTCTCCAGCACTCCAGCTGGCAAAGACAATGCTTCTGCTGGGTTTAAACCCACCTAAAAGATAACAAAAAATTAGTTTTATCTTGGGAAAAGTCATAAGTAGGCAACTGACTTAAGATGAAATCAGAAATGTCTAATTCAAGACAGCAGATTCAAAAATATTTCTTTCCCTTTTGAGGCCCCAGGTGAAAGAACAAAAAAAATAAAAATAAATTTTAAAGGTAATCTACAAAGAAAGGAGAAGAGAACATTTGCAAGTAAGATTTCGAATACATAGTAGGGACCAGTATTTATAGGAAGTCACTTTTGTTTCAACTCCATTCTTTTGAGTCCCTTAAGTTCTACACCAAGAGATATTTGAAATACCAGTGTAACTACAATGTGTCTCTGAAAAGAATCTGCATAGAAGGCAGTCACTGAAAACACTGGGTTACTTTACAAACAATTGTTATGAAACAGAATAAATATTTACAGATTTAAGTTATGAAAAAAGAATTTTCAGAGAAATTACATTAATGATAGCTCCCCTCCGTCCCTCCCCTTTTTTTGGGTATGCACTTTTCTGTATTATGTACTTATGCATAAAAGTTAATCAGCACTGCAACTTACCCTATGGCCCAAAGATTCAAGAATGTGATAAGGTTTTACATGTTGTGTGGGTGTGTGCAGATGAGGGCAAGTACCAAGGGAGAAAGGCTTGCAAGTGTTTATATATTATAAATATATAAAAGCATATCCAGTATTATATCTATAAATACAACACATCAAGTTACATATTATAGTTTTAAAACAAAATTACAGAAAATTAGGATAGAAGTCTGCCACTGCTTGCTTTAAAATAGATTCCTTAGGGACCATGCTAGATTTGCCATATCATTCTGAATATGTCAAAATAACAAATAGGGTCCAGTACAACACTTTTTGAGTATCTCAATGAAGCTGATTCTCAGTGCAAAGAAGACACTGCATGGAAAGCTGTTTCAAAGTCAAAGGCAGATCCAACAAAAGATGATCTGCTTTTGTGCTTAAAACTCAGAGTCCAGCACAAGTGAACCACAATATGGGCAAAAGTGAGAAAGCATATAATATTTAGAACTATATATAGCAAATAGATATTCAAGTTCTCAAAATTGTACTCTACCTTTTAAGACCATATCAGAGAGTATCCGTGCAAGTTCCAAGAGGAGAGCTGTTCCTACGCTAGATTTTGCAGCTCCAGGACCCCAGGCATCCCTCTGAGCCCCTACTACAACATAGCGATCTTTAAAAAAAAAAAAAAAAAAAAAAAAGATAAATTATACAGTGTTTAAACTGTTTTTTTAATATTGAACTTTGAACTCTAGAATAAGCATGTTCATAAGAAGGGTAAAAATGCAATATATGCATTATGGATAAGAGAACCTTACTTCATAGCTGACTTAGGCCTCCAGAAATTAAAAATTCACATGACAATACTAATCTCTTTTTCCTTGTTAGAATTGCTACCCTTTTTCCACATTACCAACTAAGTTTAATTATCAACTACTAATTTGTACTACTTAATTGTTTAATAAGCAACCAAAGTCCAAGGGCTTTCCTTACTAAATGACATGACTCTTAGATTCTTTTACTTAAATAGATAGATTGTATCAATTACTAATTTGTACTACTTAATTGTTTAAGAAGCCACCAAAGTCCAAGGGCTTTCCTTACTAAATGATGACTATTAGATTCTACTTACATAGATAGACTGCATATTCCAGGGATCAATAAACCACACCTACATGCCTATTCATTATGTATTGTTTACAGCTATTTTCATGCTACAACATCAGAGTTAAGTACATAGTTGCAATGGAGACTGCATATCCTGCAAAATGTTTATTATCTGCCCCCTTAAGAAGTAGTTTGCTTCCTGATGATCTATTCAATAACTTAAAAGAGATTCTCTAGTCATAACGGTCAGTTTTTGACAAGTTAATTTCCTAAGGCCTTATTACCTCCCAATAAAACTGACAACTTAAACAGTTCCCTGTAGGACGGACCAGAGCACTCCATAAAACCAAACCAAAGCCAGCCGTCCTGCACTCTCTCTTCTGGCTACATTCTTAAGAACCAGGAAAACAGAAACAAACTCACAAACAAAAGGAAAAAAAAAACAACCAAGGATCTTTACCAGGTTCTTCAAAACCTTTAATAACTCCAAACATGTTAAAAATTCTTATCTCTTTCAGCACATTGTTCACAGTGAGCTTCACATTCAAGTTTGGTGAGGTTTCCAGCCTGCAGGAGGAATCTATTTCCCAAGTAGAAGGACAGTCTCCTTCCATATTTCTAGAAGTAGAAAACAGACGTTAGAATTCTGAGTTATTACGACTTCCCTCAGGTTTACCAATTCAGTCTTCCTTACTGTCCAGTGCAGTTTTTGGCTAAGACGACATATAAAGAAAACATACACACGGGCGCCGAGGTGGCTCAGTCAGTTAGGTATCTGACTTCAGCTCAGGTCATGATCTCACAGTTCGTGGGTTCAAGCCCCGCATCGGGCTCTGTGCTGACAGGTCAGAGCCTGGAGCCTAATCGCTCGCTCGCTCGCTCTCTCTCTCTCTCAAAAATAAATAAACATTATAAAAAAAAAAAAGAAAAACATACACAAAATTTACTCCTTCGTGGCTAAACATTTGTGTCTTATTACAATCTGTAGGCAATCATTTGAAAATCATCAATTATCTCCTAGTTTAAACAATGGTTAAAAAATTTCTCTACCTATCCTCATGTGAAATGTGCCTTTCTGCCAGAGACACGGTGATCATTTACATTTGAAGTAGATACCAAGATGGACTCAGAATGAAGTTTTTACATAAAAGCCCAAGAGTATATTCCTGTGTTTCCTGACACTCTACACTAACTAGTATACATTTTTATCGTAATTATAGAAGAATGTTTTCATGCTGCTGATAGTTAGATATCTTCCCGTCTAATTCCTTATGTTACCCAAACAATGACTGCTCTATTTACATAAATGTCAAAACATTATTACCCCACACCACACAAGGATAAGACACGGAGCCGGCTTCACAGGTTAGGGAAGACTCGTAGGTGGTGGTAAGAATGATCTGATTCGAAGTTTGGTATAGGTCAATAAAAATCACCATTTTTAAAATGCCTCATGGGGCGCCTGGGTGGCTCACTCGGTTAAGCGTCCACCTCTTGATCTCTGCTCAGGTCATGATCTCATCGTTTGTGGGATTGAGTCCCACGTCGGCCTCTGCGCTAACAGCACAGAGCCCACTTGAGAATCTCTCTCTCCCTCTCTCTCTGCCCCTCCCCCACACATGAGCACTACTCTCTAAATAAATAAATAAATAAACTTTTAAAAAATGCTCATAGATAGCATGGTTAATAGTCACATGGTGTTACACGTGTCCTTACATGTAGATGCGCTTCATTTGAAATCAGTCACCCTATTAAGTAGAATATATTTTAGCTATCTATTCAAGTCAAGGAAACACGATCAGTGATTTTGAGTAACTTGTTCTACATCATACACCAAATAAATGCTCACCTAAGTGTCCGAGACTAGATCTACATTCTATACCAATACCAGGTGGGAAATATGTCTAGATCAAGATAAAAACTAATGGCATGTACTCTAATCAGACCAGGTTCTATTTTTTAAGATGGATCCTAATAGATTAGGGAGGATATCCAGGACTAATAATGACTGTACAGCATCTGGAAACTGTCATGAGAACTGAAGATACTCCATCATAGACAAGAAAACTTGAATTGTTGTTGCTAAGAAGAAGAAAATCTAGAACTAATGGGTGTTACAGGGAATAAGATTTCAGTTCAACATGAATTCTAACAGATCTTTTCCAATAACTGATTGGGTTGCCAAGGGCAACAAAGTGCTCAAACAGAAGCTGTGACAGGAATAGTACACAAGGAATTCACTGGGTAAACTGAACAAGGACTCACTGAGTTTATAAATCCAATGTCTAATTATTAATACCACATTATGGAGGAAAAAATTCATGTTTATCCACACCAAGGTAAGAGCTAGCCACCCCATGAGATGCCAAATATGGAAAACTATAGCCAATTATCTAAAATGTTATCAAATCAGGGCGCCTCTTAAGCATCTGACTCTTGATTTCGGCTCAGGTCATGATCTCACAGTTTGTGAGTTCAAACCCCACACAGGGATCTGCGCTGACAGGGTGGAGCCTGCTTGGGATTCTCTATCTCTCCCTCCCTCTCTGCCCCTCCCCTGCTCGTGCGCACTCTCTCTCTCAAAAACAAAATAAGTTTAAAAAAATTAATATGTTATCAAATTAACTCGAACAGATTATTATTCCTTTCTACTCATAAAACCAGTTTTCAAAAAAGACAATTTTCAGGTAAGAACTTACTCAAACAACTTTTCTGCAGCGGCTCTGGAGATTGTTTGGACAGGTATATTGGGCAATCCTGATGATTGAGATGGTGGGAACTGAGTATGATTGAAAGAAGGGAATCCAGGTGTATACGGGTCACCTGTTCCCAGATGAGCCTAGTAAACAAAAGAGTAATGTGCTCTGTCAGACATTTATTCAAGAAATCCTTAGAAGATTCAAATTCAGTATGAGGGTATAGCCTGAAGTTAGTTTAGCAACTCAAAGCGTGAAGGTCTGAGTGGCTCTAAAATATGTGACTCTTGTTTTTTTATAGGGCAATGGCATATGCCAAATCTCAATTCAAGACACTACTGAAAAGGTAATGTTAGCAATAACAACTAGGTCTCAAAGTCCCATAATCCACTTCTTGTTACTGCTAAGACCCTCCCAGGGGAAAAAAAAAAAAAGAGTATTTAATAAGGAAGGCATGTTATACATCTACTAATGCAGATGGAATCCGGCAACAATGTGTAGAATCCAAAAACTCATTTATGTAAGAAGAACTCACATGTCCAAAGAATGGAGTCTCTGCATTAACAATGGGAAATTTAGCCTGGTCCATGTATATCAAGACACCAATTGCATTAAAGCTTTCAGCATTTGCAACCTAAAGAAAAACATGTAAAGGTCAGAAAATGAAGATGTAATCACAAAGTTAGAAGACTACGTATTGGGCTTTATGCTAAAACACAAAAGGTTACAGAGGACTGCACTGAAACTCCCAAATGTTGCAAATAGCTCACATGTTGAGAAAAAATATTTCCCTCAACTAACTCATTATTAAGAGAGTTTCAAAGATAAGAGAAATAATAAAAATCCATCCAACACAACCACTGTCTTTTAGTATGTTCCATTCTAGGCTCTTTTCTAGGTCTGACTTTTAATTTTCTTTTTCAAAGAACATAGTTTATAACTGAATTCTATATATACATAAAATTTGGTTATCTAAAGCACCTTAATTTAACAATAATTTAGCAATTCTATATAATAACAGACTATTGTTATTTTAAATTTAAACTGCTTTCACTTAAGCATTTCTGAGTACCTCATTTTCACTGAAAGACAGTGACTACAGAATACTCCAAGTGGCTATGCCATAGTTCTTAAAGTATACTATAGTTTACATAAGTGGAACTTATTTGATTTGTTGAATACTTAAATAAATTCAAGTTTAGGGGTGCCTGGGTGGGTTAAGCGTCCAACTTCAGCTCAGGTCATGATCTCCCAGTCTGTGATTTCGAGCCCCGCATCGAGCTCTGTGCTGACAGCTCAGAGCCTGGAGCCTGCTTCTGATTCTGTGTCTCCCTTGCTCCCTGCCCCTCCCCCACTCAAGCTCTGTCTCTCTCTCTCTCTCTCTCTCTCTCTCTCAAAAATAAATAAACATTAAGAAATAAATAAGTAAATAAAAAATATATTCAAGCATATTATTAGGTAATAGAGTTTAAGACTGATGGTTTCCAGAATGTGAAAAAAAAAAAAATAATAACACTTAAAGGTATGATACCAGTGTATTTAATAACTTATACTCACCTTTTCAGCAAAAGTGATTTTCCCTGCTCTAACAATCACTAAAGATCCATTCACAGGAGAGTTTAAATTCTCAAAGTCTTTCTTAGTGCCAAAATTAGCATGGACCAGTCTACCCTAGAATAAAGACATCAGATTTAATGAGCATTATGGTATTAGAACAGCCACAGAGTCTGAGACAGGATGGTTTTAGAGATCAAACCAATAGAGAAAACAGAGACAATAAAAGGAGGCCAAAGTCTAAAAGGATGTAAGAGAATTCTAGTCAAACTAGTCAGAGTTATCAGGAGTGAATCAAGACTGCTGGCCTCCTATAGTCGCATCTTGCATCATCACATGCTACCTTTAATCTAATTTGCATTGATCTCTTGACATTTAATCTCTTTTACATTGCTTCCAATATTTTGGGAGGAGAGAAAGGTTAACAGGATATGAAAAACAGAGACATATACCAACATAAATACTGTAGGCTAGCCCTGGCTGCACCAATTATGTAACGTTCCTAACACTTGAATGCTAGATAATTGAGGGCATACATAGAAAAAGGTCTTAACTGAAAGTTCTGATAAGAATCTGTATGAAAATTGTTAAATACTATCTATTACAATAAAGTGCCTTGCATAAATCAATTTTTAGATGTTTATAAAAGCTTCTAATTATGTCTTATAATATTCCTAAACTATTAATAGGGCTATAGACAACCAAATAATCTAAATATAGAAAGCTTGCAGGTGAACTAAAACCCTCAGTGTTTCTGACAGAAAACCCACCTCCAAACCCCTAGGGTAGGTAGTCAGGGAAAGTCATATAGCACAGGCAAAACTTCATATGCCTTGAAAGGCACCCAGTAGATAGATCCCTGACATACAAACACTTATTTTTTTTTAACCTGAAACCCCTAGGTAGATCTATCTAGCTGTTTTTAAAATTTCTGCAGTAGTTTGGCCATATTTGCCTAAATTAAAGATTCGAACTAAGACTGGACTCCAGCCAAGATGGGTACTTGTATCTGTCCCCATATAAGGTGGAATCTTGATACACGCATTCATTCAGCCACCACCACCACGTGTCAGGCACTGTCCAAGGCTCTATGACACAGCAGTATATGAAGCCAACCTCAGCTCTGCATGTAGCTTTCATTCTAGTGTGGAAACAAATGTGTAATGTCAGGGGTGTAAGTACCAATGAGAAAAATAAAGCAGATAAAGGAAAGTGATTGGAGGAAGGCCATTTTTAACAAGATCATCAAGGAAGACTTCCCTAAGGAGGTAACATTGGAAAAGAGACTTGCGCAAAAGGAGGGACAGGCCATATTGGTATTTAGGGGAAGAGTGGGCCCGTAGAAGGAAAGGGGAGTTTTATAGAAGCCTTGAGGTAGAAGCATGCCTGTGCCTGCATTTGAGTGTTTTAGAACATTGGGGAGGCTGGAGTGGCCGGAGCAGAGTGAAAGAGGACGAGAGCAGTAGGATTGCTTAGGGCCCTGTTGTCCTAGAGGAAGACTTAGGATTTTACTTTCACTGTGGCATAGGATGGCTGAGAACAAGAATATCTCATGATCAGTTACATTCTACAAATAAATTTATACCAAAATCCCTAAGAAAGGTAACAATAATGAGATTCTGAACTCTTCAACAGGAAGACCATCTCATGCACCGTTTTGCCTTACTTACAGTAACTGTCGCTGCCTTACTATATGCCACGTAGCCCTCTGGACTCTCCACCAGGTATACCATGCCACTGTCCGTGCCCACTATGGTCACTGAGTTTGAAGCACTGGCAAAAAAGATTAAGTTAAAATGAAGCTGAAGCTAAGGACAGCCTTGGGGAAAAAATGGCTTTAATACATTTAGCATTTGACTTGAAGTATTTGTTCTCAAAGTCTTTGCTGTATTAGCACACATAAAAATAGCTACTTCTATAAAATAAGTTTACCATCTTTCAACATACCTGCCTTTGACCTGAACCTTAACAAAATGTTCATCATGCCAGGCTTTGCTAAGTTGAAGTTCACGGAATTTATTCTCAATGAAAAAAGCAAGGCTTTCATCTTTTTGAGATCCAGCCTCACGAGGGACGTATGAATCTTCATTCAGCCGCCTAGTGGAAAAAAAGTCACTGTTAAGTGAACTAAAATTTAATTTAAAATAAACAAAGAACTCAAATATCAAGAAAATTGTTTTAAAAGCGTTAACTCAATACTATTCATCATAGCTAAGATAAATTAACTATGACCCCAAATTTCTGGATTGACTAGAGACAAACTTAGAAGAAAAAAAACTTCTGCCCAATATCTAAAGGAATTTATGACTTAAGCTTGTTAAAACCTCTTTATCCAACGTATAGTACTCCTTCAAGAGCCCCTTCTTAATACATATATCTGCTTAGGGTAATCTTAGGGGAAATGAGTATGTTTTAAGCAAAATCAAAGTGTTACTGTTGGTGAACTCAAGATGTACAGCTTTAATTTTCACCTTTGAAGCAAAACTACTCCTTGTTCTGATCTCCTATGTCTCACTGTAAATATATATACATCATATTAGTTATTTGATTTTTGTTTGGTGGACTACACTCTCACGTTATCCATAATGCCTGGTATATGATACATACAAAAGTATTCATTAGATGGAAGTATAAATGCCAAAATTCCTTGTCTAAGACTAAGAGAATCATTGTACCACTGAATCTCTATAGGAAGCCAGCTAATAGGTAAACGATGAATACATTCTTTACACAGGGTTATGTATGTGTCTAAGGAAGATCTTCAAAATCGAAGGACAGAAACCTTAAGGACGCTTCTAAGGGTATATGGATTAATGAGAACCAGAAGAAATCAGAGAATACTAGAGACATGATATGTCTCTATTATCAAGTCAGGCAGTCAAGTTAGTCCTGATCTAAAGAATAAAAAAGGCTACTGATGCCCTTGTTGATGGTAGCAAAGCTCAGCGTGACTTACAAGGGGTTGAGATGAAATTCAAAGCAAAGAAAGTCTGACAGCAGGCAACAAGCTATAAAGAACCAGATGACAAAAAGATCAAAGACCTCTGATTTTTTTAAAGAAAAAGGAGTGTCCTCACAAAAGTTCTTTTTCCCCATCCAACAGTTTGAATTCTTTACTAATTCTTTACCCGCCAGCTAAACATGGGAAGTCTCCCCAACTATAAGAAGTCTTTCCTCCAGACTGTCATGTTTGTTTTGTTGCACTGCTCTGAATAATCAGTATTTGTTAGGGATGGAGATTAAATTTGTGAAGTAGCCCAAGCTTACCTGATGGCACTGGCGAAGTTTGTGCTACTCAGTTTCTCTGACAGCATTGTTTTGAGGTCCGACCAAAATAAGCGAGAAGGTGTTTCAGGAAAGTACTCTTCTGTTTCTGGAGGTTCAGTTCCCCCTATCCCCAGAGACTCTTTTCCTGCTGGTCTCTCACATTCAGATTTTGGTTCTACACGTTTACAATAGCCCAAGTAGCCAATCATAAATCCTAAGGATAAAAAGTTTCAGAGCTGACAATATATTCCTATAGGAACTGTTATATTTGCAGCTAAGCCTTAAAAATGGTGGTTTTAATCAAACTGTAAGCAGTTTGAAAGGAAAAAATGAATTTCAGTTTTTTATATTTTAAACCATTCAATCTAATAAATCATACAGTTGACTCCTGAATGATGCAGCGGTTAGAGGTGTATACCCTCAATGCAGTAGAAAATCCGCATATAACTTTTGACTCTAAAAACATAACTACTAATAACCTGTTGACTGGAAGCCTTACGATAACATAAAGAGTTGATTAACCCATATTTCGTATGTTACATGTTATGTGCCATATTCTTACAACAATATGTATCTTTTTCTTATCTTTTTCAGTATTTCTAGGCTACACAGTTGGTCTGCCAAGTTTTTCAAATTGTCACAAATCTCCAAAAACTTTTCCAATATATTTATTGAGGGGCGCCTGAGTGGCTCAATCGGTCAAGCGTCCAAGTCTTGGTTTCAGCTCAGGTCACGATCCCACGGTTCGTGGGTTCAAGCCCTGCATCGGGCTCTGCGCTGGCAAGTGCAGAGCCTGCTTGGGATTCTCTCTCCTCTCTCTGCCCTGCCCCCACTCACTCTTGCTCTCTCAAAATAAATTAATTTTAAAAATATATACATATTTTAAAATCTGCATATAAATGGACACACATAGTTCAAGTCCATGTTGTTCCAGAGTAAAACTTATAATAACTTTATTTTAAATACTTGCCTTTTAATTTTATTTTAGTTTGTTTATTTATTTATTTACTTACTTACATACTTACTTAAGTAATCCCTGTACCCAACCTGGGGCTTGAACTCTTGACCCTGAGATCAAGAGTCACATGCTCTACTGACTGAGCCAGCCAGGCATCCATCAATAGTTTCCTTTTTAAAATATAAGTAACTTTTCTTCCCAGAAGCCTTCCTTGAATCCTTAGGCCAAGCTTCTATGCTACCGACATTCTGTGTGTATTTCTAGTATAACATTTGCACCTTACAATGAAATGATTCATATGTCTTTCTTCTCCCACCAGGCCAAACTCAAAGGCAGGCATAGAATCTTAGTCATCATTGTATTCCTACTGCCTAGCATAATGGCACATAAAAAGGCACAAAATAAATGTTTGCTTGGCTGAATTAACAGATTTCCTAGAGTCGTTCACGAGGAACATTAAAGTTTTCAACAGCCACTCTTACCAATCAAGAAAAAGAGGATTACGGCAATAGTCCCATAGCAGATAAATCCATTACACCTTCTTGGTTTTGTGACACTGGCATGATTACCCCTCATGTTACTGTCAACATTTTCTTCTTCATCTGCAGCCAGTTTCATCTCCACATGACTGCTGTCACCATCTACTTGCCGAGCCAGACTAAACCGGGTATAGGATAATGGTTCTCCACCAAACTGAGATTTGAAAAAAAGAGAGAGAGAAAGCATCATGAAAGAAAAGAAAGGGAAGAGGAACATTTACAAAAAGTTTGGTTAGGTACTAGACTTAGTATTGGGCCATTACTGTGACTTGCTATATATTCTTAACGGGAAGGAAGTTCCTCTTTCAAAGCAACATTCTTCCTGATGCCCAGTTCTGTCAATAGCAGATAGGGGCTAGATCACACACTGGCCTTTTCATCTCATTCAGCCTTTTCATTCAGGGTTTCTGTTACACAGGTCTACCAACATAGGTGTAAGTTTTGATCAGCATTTTTTAGTTCATCTTATCGACCTGGCTGTCCCCCTCCTACCATACCTGAAGTGGCCTGTAAGTTCTTACAAGATTTCCCATAGTTAATGCCACTCAAGACTGAATGTACCTTCTTTTGTGGCAGCAGTTATACCTCAAAACCACCACTTCAACATAAGCAAGTATTTTATGATAGCTTTGAATATTATTCAATGCTTACTGGGTGAGAGTCATTCTGTATTTCATATTCTCACAAACTGGTGACAAGGAATAATAAAACTTAAAATATCTTACCAAGGTAGAGAATGCTGATCTGGCTTGATCCATCATTCTGAGCTGCCACACAGAAGAGCCTAGTATTAAAACAGAAATTTAATATGAAATAGATACCACTGTCCCAGTTATAAGTAAGGGGTTTTCATTACCATGCTAAATTATTATGTATCAAATTTACTTTTAAATATATTATCACCTTCCCAGAAAGGATCTTTAACAAAGACATTTAGTTCATAGGAAAAGTAAATTTAATGTAATCCTTGATTAGATCCTGAATTGAGGAGGGGTGGGGGTGAGGACAACTACAAAGGATATTACTGGGAAAAATAAATCTGAATACAGACTATATATACTGGATAACAGTACTGTATCAGTGTTACATTTGGAGAGTGTGATGATTTATTCTGTTTTTGGAGAAGAATGCCCTTGTTCTTAGGAGATTAATGCTGAGGAATTTAAGAATTTAGTACTGGGGCACCTGGCTGGCTCCACTGGAAGAGCATGCGACTCTTGCTCTCAGGGTCATGAGTTCAAGCCATATGTTGGGTATAGAGATTACTAAAATAAAAAAATAAAAAAAATAAAAAGAATGAAGTCTCCTAACACCTATAACTTACTTTCAAATGGCTCAGTTTAAAAAAGTGTATAAGAGAGGCACCTAGGGGTAGCTGGGTGGCTCAGTCGGTTAAGCATCCCACTCTGGATTTCATGAGTTTGAGTCCCACACTGGGTTCTGCACTGATGGTGCAAGCCTGTTTGGGATTCTCTCTCTCTCTCTCTCTCTCTCTGTGTGTGTGTGTGTGTGTATGTGTCCCTCCCCTGCTTACTTTCTCTCAAAATAAATTAAAAATAATAAATTAATTTAAAAGTGTGTAAGAAATAAAGCAAATGTGGCAACTATTATAATAATTGATGAATCAGAATAAAGGGTATATGGATATAAACTCTAGTATTATTTCAAGTTCTCCTACCATGGTTCTACATACCATGGTAGGTAAATTTAAGTAACTGAATTTAGTAGTCAAAGGGACAAATACAAAAGACAGTAGACCAGCACCTGAAGAAAAAAAAAAAAAACCTAAAGTATAATTAAGTTAAGACTGGCCATGCTAAAACAACAGGTAATAAACCATCTCCAACATAAAAGGAGAGAAAGCCTGATCCTTCTGATTAAATGAACAGTTCTTACAAATGATTTGATAGATCTTTGAAGCACAAAGATAGACAAAAAACCACAGTATGCTGTCTTACAAAGAGGCCAACCATCTGAAATGTGAAGTGTCTTGTTCAAGGCTGAAAACTGATAATCCAAAAACTGAAGTTCAATGGGTTACTGGGTTATAAAAATTATGTTCTCATCTCCAGAAATTTAAGAAATTAATCTTAACCTTTGAATCACTATGTTGTGTACCTAGAACTATATATTGTATGTCAACTATCCATAAATTAAATAAATTTAAAAATAAATGACAACCATTTTATTATTTTTTTAAGATTAAAAAAATTTTTTTATTTGAGAGAAAGAAAGGGGGAGCAGAGGGAAGAGAGAGAATCCCAAGCAGGCTCCAAGCTCAGCACAGAGACACGGGCCTCAATCCCTTGACCCTGGGATCAAGGCCTGAGCTGAGATCAAGAGTTGGACGCTCAACTGACTGAGCTATCCAGGCATTGCTAAAAGATTTTTTTATTTTCAAGTAATCTCTACACCCAACATGGGGCTTGAACTTACAACCCGGAGATCAAGAGTCACATGCTCTGGGGCACCTGGGTGTCTCAGCTGAGCATCCGACTTCAGCTCAGGTCAAGATCTCATGGGTCATGGGTTCGAGCCCCGCATCAGGCTCTGTACTGACAGCTCAGAGCCTGGAGCCTGCTTCAAATTCTGTGTCTCCTTCTCTCTCTGTCCCTCCCCTACTATCGCTCTTTCTCTCTCTCAAAAATAAACATTAAAATAATAATAAATAAAAAATATTAAAAAAAAAAAAAAGAGTCACATGCTCTACCAACTGAGCCAGCCAGGCACCTTGACACCCATTTTAAAAGTAAAAAAACACTTCTGTAACCAACAGAGTCCGATGTTAAGTTAAAGCATTGGTATTAAGTGAAATCGGGATTTTCGAATTAATTTGATTTTAATGCATCTAGAAGTTTTAAAGTGTATTATGTTGAGATATATAAAATGGTCATTTATTTCATACTATTTTAAGGCTTTTCCTACAGTACAAGTACACTTGCAGAGCATGTAACATCCACATGTCACGAAGCAAACTGAGATATATGCAGATTGTAAAATAAAAGATGTTATACAAACTGGCATTAGGAAAGTCTCCTATCGAAACCTATTAACAACAAAAATTTAATCCCCAAGCTTTAAAGACCAGAGCCAAGAAGCGAGATCATATTCTTAGAAGCACAGTCTCATGCCCTATCTGGTAAAAAACGCTTATCACTATCACTGCACCAGAACCCTACAAACCCAATCACTAGAGCCAGAAGACCCCACCCTGAACCAATTTTAATCAACCTTTTCTAGGAAAAACCAGTTTACAACTTTAAATGCTGATCTAAACCAGCCATTCCTCAAGGTTTCTAGTTTTAAATTAATTTTGAGACTAAAGTGACACTTTTTTATAATCTAATAAAGGATTTAAATATATGATGATGCTATTGAGTTGATTGCAATTCTGCATAAACAGATATTAATAGAACATGTAGTTATGATTTTGTATAATTAAAATCTAAGTACAGTTTTTACTGACAACACCAGTATGTTATTTCTATTTCAATATCCAGACACAAAATGAAAACAATAACATAAAAGAAATAAATCAGAGGGAAAAAATTGTGACTTAGGCAATTTCCATTTTAACTTCATAATTTAACCCCTCATCTGTGAAGAACACGATAGTTCTAGGATATCTACAAAAGTTATTCCTTAAGTTTTCTATATAACAAATTTGAGTCATTCTTTCAATATCACCTCATACACAATAAAGCTCTGTATTTAAAAGAGCCCCTTACTGAGTTTTCTTCCAACTGAAATCACTCTAGTTTATGTGCTCTAGGAGTGCGGGAGAGACTTTTCATACCAGTCATCATCACGGTCTATAAACAGTTCTGTTTATAGTTACTTAGTTCTGTTAAAAGACGGCATCTAAAAGCCAAACATCTTTTATTATAGCTTATTTCAAGCTGTCACTACCATTGCTGATAATCCATAACAAGAGACAAACCAAACACCACCTGGATTTTTGTACACATTAGCACCTTGTATATCTTTGGTGCTCTCAAGGATAACTCAAAAATCTATTCAGTTTCTCACATTAATAATGGAAATTAAAGTAAGCAAAACAGAGCCGCATATGTTTGGAACATGAAATGAAAGGGGTATCTGAAATGTCTTTTAATTGAGCCACGTGATGGAAGACAGGAGGCAGGCAAAGGTACGAGCCAGACTACAGTCCTAAACTTTTTTTAATTCAGATCATCTTATTCCTACTTTCTAAAATGTGGCATTAATTTCTATTTAATTTTTTAAAATACAGTAATTACCTTGAGGTCTTAAGCTATTTTGGGGTATCCCAAAACCAGGAGTCTGTATACAATACATACAGCTAAGGGTGGGGGGATCATCGCACCAAAATACACCATCACCTATGTGTAACATACCCAAAGCTGCTACTCCATTTTACCTGAAATAAGAATAAGCCACTTGTTTATTATTGACAGGCCTACTTCCATTTAGAAAATGGGCCAAAGTTTCAAGTCCTTGGAGCTCACATTAAACAAAGTTCCTCTACCTGCTTTTGAGGCTCTCTGTTCTAGAGAGCTTCACTACCTAATAAGCACTGCCCTCCACTCTCTCCAAAGTGAGACAGAATTCAGCCCTGCCTCTACTAACATCCTTCCTTTGTTCTACTCCTTTCTTCATGACTCAGCTCAGGGAACATCTTTATGAAGCCCTCTCTGATTGATTTCCCTACCCTATGCCTGATATGGAATTTGAAAAGAATAATTTACAAAGAATAAAGATTTTTTATTTCTTAACAGTATGGAGACATGCTTAAGTGCATGTAAAGTTCATTTTTCATATGATTTGGAAATTACATAAAAAAGAATACAATGAAAACCTTGGACTTGGACCTGGAATTGTCTCCCATCCCTGCTACTATTCTGGTTTATTCTGGAATCATGGGGCAAAGATGGATAGTAGGGAGATTTTAAAAAGTAGAAAAACTTTAGGGGTGCCTGGGTGGCTCAGTCAGTTAAGCATCCAACTCTTGGTTTCGGCTCAGGTCCTGACCTTATGGTTCATGAGTCTGAGCCCTGCATCAGGCTCTGTGATGACAGCATGGAGACTTGTTGGGATCCTCTCTCTCTCTCCCCCTCCCCTGCTCACTGTCTTTCCATAAATTAATTAATTAAACTTTAAAAAAAAGGTAGAAAAACTTTCAAGGTTACCTGGTGGGGCTCCAAGAACTTAAGCAATTGGTTATGGATACTCGTTTTGCAAAGTGTTTCCCTATGCATTTGCAGGAGAAATGAAAAGATTACATGAACTTACAAAACTTCTGCAGGGCCCCCAGGACACATATAATTGTGTCTACCCAGATGATTTGTAAAGAAGTGATCAAGGTCTTTCCTAGCTTATTTAAGGGTCTAAAATGAAAAGGCCATGGAGGAAAACAAGTAGAATCTTCATTTCTATTCAACTTTCTGTAAAAAGATGTGTCCAAGTAAAAAAGGTCAGGACCACTTGAAGTTGCTGCAGTCCACCTGTACAGTGCTCATCTGAGACAGCAGACAAATGGCACATACAGAGAAGGGGTCCAAAAGGCCTCAGAGGATTATGTTTAACTAGCTTTCATTACTGTCTAATTCAAGTTTCTTCTGGCACCTTGCTCCACTACAGATAAGTACATTATCAGAGGCAAATAACTGCCACAACTTAGGGCAGAGTTAGCAGAGTTGTCTCTACCCAACAGTCTTCAGTACAGGCTAAGTTCACAACCATGACTTCACAAAAACATTCCACATTCCATCAAAGAAAAGTTAAAGGGTGCTACGGTGTATGTAGATTTTTGGGAAATATTTCATATCAATGACAAAACTTTTAAAATTCTAGTGAGGTATTAAGTTTATGATAATCCAAAACAGAAAAACATTAGAGGCAAGAAGTACTTTAAATAGTCTAAACTTGAATTTGCATTAGACAACTTCTGGAAATCACCTTAAACGTCTTTGTCAATAAGGTCAAACTCTCCAGCTCAAAGGCAACTGAATCAGCATCTAGTATTCCAACTCCTATCTAAGCCTGGAATAAAGGTATCAGGTATCCACATACTTTTGTAAGAAGACAACTATTTCTTATTTCAATTCTTTCACCCCACCCCCCCAAAAATGGTAGAAAGCAGAAGCAAGCAAGTTCTCTCCTATACCCAAGGTCGCTACAAACAGAAGAAAAAAACATTAACCGAAAAGAGTCAAATCACAAAATCTTACCCTACCCACTACTACATTAGAGAGCTATCACTAGAAACAGTGACACAATGGGCGTCTAAGGCCTTTGTCAATATAGCAAGCCCTTTAACCATATTGCTAATTTCCGGAAAGGGAAAGCCAATTCCAAACGAAATAGCTTTTACTTAGCCTCTACACCACAGCTTTCACAAAGTAGAAGTCTTATTCCTACATCTCCCATCTTATAGCAAGGAGAGCCTAGCAATCAGAATATTCTTCGAGTCAGCACCTGCGGCATTCAAGCAGCTTCTGCCTAGGGAAAACTGAGAACTCACAAACAAAGCCAACGACATCGCTGAACGATCAGGTTCTACCAGAGTTCAAACGCACGGCTTACAGAAGCTCACATCAAATTCCCAGGACACACTCGTAACCGAGTGGAGGGCAGCTCTGTCCCTCTGAGCAGTGAGACAAGTACCAGGGTAGGCCCCGACAGAGCGTAGGGCTACAAGCTCAAGGTCACCCGCGCACCCCGACAGCAGTTCCTTGGGGAAACTTCCCGGAGCAGCCACGTGCTCAAGTCTACGCTGCGGCAGCGTGGCTCGCACTCCCGCGCCCGCGGCCTTTGACTTTCCCACGAGGTCCTGTATCTTTTAAGGACGAGCTAGTGAGGACAAGGGATCGGGGTGGCCTAAGGAACGCCCGGAAGCAGAATGGCGGGGCGCAGAGCGACAGCGGGGTACCCCTCATCTCGCCGTCAGTGCCTTAACGGAGAAACCATTCGCCGCCCCGCGGGCGAGACGAGGAGGGCGCAGAAAGGCAGAGAAGGGCAGCTCTTCTCCACACAGCGGCTCCACCTCGCTGCACCTGCAGCCAGCCCCCGGCGCCGCGGCGGCCCCTTCCAGTCCCGCACGCGGGCCCCGCTCCATCCCGCCCCCTCCTCCCGAAGGCGCCGCAAGCCTCCCCGCGCCCCCTGCGGCTCCCGGATGCTGCTGGACAGCACCAAGGGGGCTCGCACCGGAGACCGCTCGCACCCGCCCTGCAGGCTGAGCGGAGGTCAGGAGGGTCGGCGAGATTCTAGCATCTGCGCGTCACTCACACAGTCTCCCCCTCCGGCCGCTACCGCCCAAGCCGCTACAGGCAGAAGCTGAGGCTCTGTGGGGGATGTACGCCCCCAACCGGCTGTTTATAGCCTGGCCCCGCCCTCTTCCGACCTCCCCCCCCCCCGGCTTTGCGTCACTTCCTGCCTCACGTACACCCAGAGGTACCCTGAGAATGGACTGCCCTGGGCGTACCGTGCGCACGCACTGGGACAAGGACGCTCGGCGAGTGTGCGGGGAAGGGGGGGTAGGGGGGGAGGGGCGTGGTCGGAGGGAAAAGGCGCCAAGACTGCAGGTGCCGGGAGGAGCCGTGGAATCCGCACCCGCTTCCTCCTCGCCGCCTTCCGCTGCGGTCCGGGCCGCAGCCTTGATACCCGGAGCCCTCCCTCTAACCTTGACCGGTCTCCAGGCCTTGCAGTACAAAGGGTGATGGTGTTGGCGTTTACTTTTACATGTTGGATACTTACACTGAAATAATTCCTTAAAGTGTATGTCCTAGTTGGAATATTAGGTAGCCACTAAAGCCATATTGTGAGTATATATTTTGCAGCCTCAGAAATACTTTGGATAAGCAATAAGGGAAAAGAATTAAAGGCAAAATGCAAGTTTGTATTTAGGATGTGTAAAAAGTGCATGTGAACCAAGACGGGCACAGTGCTTTGTATAATGTTTAATGCATGAGGGTATGGAAAGGAAAGTAGAAACAAGTGATTTATTAGAGACACAATTGTAGATGAACTTTCATGTTCATTGCCATTATTGTTATTTATTATAGGGATGTGCAATGCATAACAAAATAGAATTCTTGTCACTTTTTAAACTCTTTCCAACAATGACACCCTCCCCCGCCTCTAGTCGGTAGAGTGCAAGCAAGGAGATTAGACAAGTTTACAAACAGCTACAAAGCGAGAAAACGAGCAGGGCCATAAAAGGGTTACAGATAAAGTGCTTTCCAGGTCCGCGCCCTGAGGGACTGAGGGACGCAGAACAGTCCTTTAAAATGTAAATCTGTTTCCTGGCTTCGGGCCCGGCTCTTCCCCCTATTCTACGCTAAATTTCTGGAAGTAACACGAGGTTTGCACACCGCCCCATACCTTTGCCTCCGTTCTTTAAAATCTCGCCCCAGGGAGGAATATTTTTAAATCTTATAAGCAGGAACATGGCTGCATGTTAGTGGATCTACGCAGGAAAAAGTGAAATCCGGGAATGGGATGGATCGGATTAGCTGTAGAGGGGCCGCCTTGAAATTCAGACAATGGGCGGGCTGAGCCTCTTTCTCCCTTTCCTTGTCCTGTGGGATCTTAAAAAACAAACAAGGCTAGAATCGAGGTGAAAATCTTACAACCATATGGAGCAATGGGCTAAGGAGACCAAGGTCAGGAGGAGCCTACAAAAATCCAAATTAAAAAAATGTACATTCACTGGTACAGCAACTGTGGAAAACAGTATGGAGGTTCCTCAAAAAATTAAAAATAGAACTACCTTGGGGCCCATTAATGGCACTACTGGTGGTTACCAAAAAGATACACACACACACACACAAATTCAAAGGGTTACATGCACCTCTATGTTTATATAACCAAACTATGGAAGCAGTCCAAGTGTTCATCCATAGATGAATGGATAAAGAAGATGTGGTGTACAGATAAAATGGAAGATTATTCCGCCAAAAAAAAATCATAATATCTTGCCATTTGTAACGACATGGATAGAGCTAGGGATGATAATCCTAAGTGAAATAAGTCAGAGAAAGACAAATACCATTAATCTCCACACTCATATGTGGAATTTAAAAAATAAAATGAATGAGAAAAGAAAAAAAGAGACAAACAAAGAAACAGACTCTTAACTATAGAGAACAAACTGATGCTGACCAGAGGGGAGGTAGAGGGGGGGATGGGAGAAGTAGGGAATGAGAATTAAAAAGTACACTTAACATAATGAAAAAAATAAAAATTTTTAAAAAGGCAACATAAAAAAATTTTACAGTCACTAAAATGAAACAACCAAGAGGACACTACTTTAAAGAGTATGTCAGGGGCGCCTGGGTGGCTCAGTTGGTTAAGCATCCGACTTGCGCTCACAGTTGACAAGGTTGAGCCGAGCCCCCTATATCAGGCTCTGTGCTGACAGCTTGGAGCCTGGAGCCTGCTTCAGAATCTGTGTCTCCCTCTCTCTCTGCCCCTCCCCCTGCTCTGTCTCTGTCTCAAAAATAAATAAACGTTAAAAGAGTATGTCAATTATTTTTCTATTTAAGTTTTCCCCTGGGGGAAAAGCCTAGAAATGGGAAAGTTCTAAGCAACTCTTACTTAAGAAAAGGAAAGTTGTCTTTAATTACTTTCAATAGCCTGATTACAGAAGGAAAAAAAAGACTCATAATTGATAATGGCTGAGAAGAAAAGGTAATTAGTTGCCATCATCGTTAACATTTACTGTAGAAGTGTTGCATGTCAGGCAGAACTCATAAGCAGATATGAAACAAATCTAGACCTCTGAAAAGACAGGGAACACAGAAGACAACTGGGGAAACAGAATTTATACTTAAAGGACAGATAACAAGGATGCAAATGTTAAATACAAGCAAAAATAAAAACAAGCTGGGGTCTATGACAGCCAAATGTCCGGATATGAAAAGATACATAAGGCTTTGATGTGCCCACTAGGACATACCTATAGTTCTCTAAATCCTGCTCCAAACTATACACCTATTTAGATTCTAGTTAATCTTTCTGCTTAACTGTTTTTAATAACCTATTTTTAATAGAAATGTACAATTGTATGTAGACACATTCTCCTCTCTAACTCAGACACAGATGCAGCAAGAGGGAACTTTGGCTGCTTGTCCCGTAAGATCAAAGTCAAAACATATACCTCTTACCTTAGTTATAGACCAGGAACCTAGGAAGAAAAAAAAAATGGTGAGTAGGGGAGGGGGAAAGGCATTATAAACCCAAAGGTACCAGAGGATGCAAATTGGAGGTGCGAGGTTCTTAGTTTTAGTACTTTGTTCCTTACATTTAAAAACATGAATCTTCTTGGGGCACTTGGGTGGCTCAGTCAGTTGAGTGTTGGACTTTGGCTCAGGTCATGATCTCACAGCTTGTGAGCTCAAGCCCGGCATCAGGCTCACTGCTATCAGCACAGAGCCTGCTTTGGATCCTGTGTCCCCCTGGCTCTGTGCCCCTCCCCCACCCACTCTTTCTCAAAAATTAATTAATTAATCTGTTTATGCTATGTATATTTTATCACAATTTTAAAAAACACATTAATATGGCAACTCAGTAATAGAGGATCCAAAACCCTTTGCTCTTTCTGGCGTCGTATCTATGGTCCAAATGCTAAGTGGGGCCTTTTACGGCCAAAATATTTGTTTTTTGAGAGTTAGTTTGTTTTATTTATTTTTTTATTTTAGAGAGAGAGAGAGAGAGAAAGTAGGAGAGAGGGCAGAGGGAAAGAGAGAATCTTAAGCAGGGTCCATGCTCAGTGCAGAGCCCAATGTGGGGTCCATCCCACAACCCTGGGATCATGACCTGAGCCAAAATTAAGAGGCAGACACCCAACCGACTGGGCCACCCAGGAGCCCCAGGATCAAATATTTTGACGGCACTCAATGGTAGAACATCCATTTTATTTCACAACTCCATATATATGTGCATATATATGTTTGTGTGTGTGTATTCACATGAAACAAGTTTCATGAAATAATACCTTGCTATGTGCAAAACACTCTGGAGTTTTCCATTTAATTTTTAAAATGTCGATTTCAACCCATTAAATTGATTTCTCCATGGGCTGTGACCTGTGTATGAAAACCACAGTGGGAGGCCATCTCCTGTCTCGGAGCACAAGTCTTGTCAGCGAACAGGACAAATGACTTGCTCAAAGTTAAATTTCAACTCCCAAGGTTTCTCCCTGTTACTTTGCCCACTGTTTCAACTTTCTACCACCCTACACTTCTGCAAATATTGATTGAGGTTTTATGAGTTAGAAAACACAGATAAAGTATTTTCAAATGCTTTCATATCCTGACACACACTCTGGCCAATCACAGCAGAGCTCTGCCTGTCACACAGTAGGTGCTCACAGCAACCACCACAGAAGCCACCCGAACCCACATTCAGCCCCGACCACATCTCCTATTTGACAAACTGTATCCATTTTCTTTACCTTGGAATCCTAAGCCTAGGGCAATCACTTTAGGACCAGAATCATAAAATAAAAATGTGGAGCTCTGCACGTTGGAACAGGATGCATTCCAGAGAATGGAGGTGGATTATCAGCTCACATGTTTGAGGTTGGTACTATTTTCCATCTTATTTTGCAGTTTTTTCTTTAAAAATGTACTTGGGAACCTTCAGTTTCCTGCCCTAATTCTGCTGACTAAATTATTTTTTGTTTTCCCTGTACTGAAAGGAAGCTTACACAGGAGAACATATAACAAGAGCAATATCCAGGTTCCTATGGAAGAGTCTGCTCCTATTTTATAGCAAGTGGCAAAAGTTATTCAGGGAAAGAAGAATTCATAATAATTAAGAATTAAGAATAATTAATTTTTAAATTGATCATAAGGATATTTATGCCAATTAGCCAGTTGTCTCAGCTGGAGTTTTGAGCAAGATACGAGGTTCTATTTAGTTTCATCTGGGCAAAATAGAACTTCGAGTTTGGAAGGAAATTTTAACTCCTGTACCATCCCCGGCCTATAATAGATGTTTGATAAATGTATGTTGAATTCATTGAACAGAATCTCTCTGCTTCACCCTATCAAGTGATTACCTAGCTTCTCCTTAACCTTTCCAATGAGAGCAAATCTGTCACTTCCCAAAGCAGAGAGCTTTAGATAGTTCAGACAGTTAGAAAGGTTTTACTTGTATTAAACTGAATTCTCGCTCCCTCTATGTTATACATTTGCTATTGCTTGACGATTGCTCTCATGTCCACAGCTGTCTTCTCTTCTTCAGATTAAATATCCTAATCCCTTCCAAGGACTAACACAGGACACAATTCCGCATCTCCCCCACGCACTGGTCACTTCTAGAAGCATGACTTGACCAATCTAGGTGGAACAGGGTCGCGTTCTTCTGTCCTAGAGGCTACAGCATTTACAAATGCCATCTGTCTGCCACCCCATTCACTACCTTACCAATCACTATACACTGTCAACTCATGTTGACCTTTCAACAGGGTTTAATGGGAACAGATTGGTCACTGGAGCAGAGAGACCTGAGTTGAAAATCTAGTTTTGCCATGTACTAGCTAATTGTACCAGTAACCCATATTCTCTTGTTTCCATGGAGAATGTGATATCCAGATATTGTTGCAGTCTGATACACTGTCTGCCCCAGTTTATCACCAGCCTAGTCAGCTCATGATGGAAAAGAGTATAGCCTGCTTGGCTCAGAGCGTCCTCGCCATCAGCACCAAATGATAACAGAACAATAACAGCTAAGATTTACTGAGCATCTACTGGGTGCTAGGAACACTTCTAATCCTCTTACTGTATTAGAATTAGTTCACGTGATCCTCATAACAATCCTTAAAAATAACAATTAACATTATCCCCGGTTTCTAGGTATAAAAACTGGCATTCTACAGAAGTTAAAGAATTTGTCCCAGGTCGTATGGCTAACAAGTGGTGATAAGTAGAATTCAAACCTAGGCAATCTAGCTTCCAAACCCAGCCCTAAACAACGCCACTCTACTATCTCTTTAGGAATCTAATCATGGCACAGCCAACTGTATACATACAGTTTTCTCCCACATGCAGAATCTTTTTACTAAAGAGTTTCAGAGACTGTCCAAGTAGGACAATTTGAGAAGATCCAGTCTTTGGGGGTGGGGGAGGATCCATTTATTTTTCATTTCAGCTTTAATTGCATTTCAAAATTTAGATTCATATTCATATTGAGAAGGAAATCTCAGAGAATTCTAAACACAAGATTTTGTGGTATAACTGGTGCTGGGTACATGTTTAACAGAATTGCGGTGCGTTCGTATTTGTCCTTGCAAGATCCCGATTTCCTTAAATTCTCCCAATGTATGTTCCCTATGATAAGGAGAGTTATTGAATTAAAAGAATCATATTAACTTTGTTTCCAAAATATCAGCACATGTGTTCAGTGTTTCTTATTTTCATCTTCCTCCTTTGGACATCTGTACTCTGCAATTCTTTTACTCCTGTTGGAGTTTCTCTTCCTCCATGGCGGACATCTGGCATCTTAAACAATAACACTTCTGATAAGCCATATGCCATGTGGCCAAACATTGCCTAAATTGAAGACTTTTTTTTTTAAAAAAGCTAAAAAGAGGTCTTTGAAAGAACACTGTGACGTGCTCGGTGGCTGCTGACCTGAGCAGGGAAAATGAACACATGTGTCAAGAAGACACTTACAAGCAGATGATTCAACCTAACTCCCAAGTCAGCAAATCCAGTGCTGGGGAAAAATACCGTATCATCAGAAACTTTTTGGTTCCTTTAGCTTAATATAGACAAGTAGACAAGTGTTCCCTTGGTTTGGAAAATGATCCTGCCAAAATTTTTATTTCTCATACATGGAAATGTGGTCAAGGAGACAACTTTTTGGTGGTTACATCTGTGAGGGCTGGCCCGGCTTGCCCCAGTTCATCTCACACAGTCTCTTAAACGGTAGGGAATCTGTGTCCCAGAGCCAGGGTTCCAGAGCTACTAACATTCACTGAGCCCAGATCCCATCCAGGTGCTGGGCGGGGTGCTTCTACTGTGTCTCGGTATCTTAGCCTCCCAACGATCCTGTGAAATAGGCACCATGCCCATTTTATAGGTGAACAAATGGAAGTGCAAAGGATATAAAACAATTGTCTTCAAGTGCCACAATTTTTAAATGGCACAGCCTAGCTTCAGATCTTTGAGATCTTCTATCTGAAAACCACTTTTCACTACATCTTAAGTTGTAATTTTGCCCAACAGGCAGATGGTTGAAGCTCTATGCCTAGAGTAGAGTAACTTACTCCAGCCTGGACCTTATAACCATACTCTGGAAGGTTTGAGTCCAGTTTGTAATTGAATTTGATGTTACCGACACAAAATAAAAGACCCTAAAATATAAAGACAAGCTCACTAGGTGCAGCGTGCCTGGAATAACAATCTCTCCGAATGTTTCCCAGAAGTAACCTATGGTAGAGTGAGATTTTGAATTTGCTTAAACTGTTGACATGAAGGTCCACAGCCCACAACCAGGTAAGCAGAAAGCAGCCAAGCTAAAACGTAGTCATGATAAACCACCTCTAAACTTCATGAGATTACTAGTTCTGAGACTGGATTCAAACAGAGAATCATCTGAAGGGACCCACTGGCTTTGTGTAATAAAGTCCAACACAGGACTCAAAGGTAGGCAGCAGCAGCAGAGAGCTCCAAAGGGAAAGAGAGTCCAGGGACCTGGAGGCATTCCGGCTGAGCCCAGGGCTGTCCGCATTTCCGGTGGGCGATTCAAGGTCCAGCCTTGACTTTATTAAGGGAAAGGTACGTTCCCTGCAAGTGTTGAGGTTGAATCAAACTAAAGTGGATTTTGAGATCCACACGGAGGCTGGACTCTAGCCTGGGGCTTCTTAAACTATACTGTGCCTGCGAGTCTTCTGGGGGCTCTGTTAAAATGCAGATTCTGACTCAGAAGTTCCCAGCGGGGGCCTGTGACTTGACTCTGCATTTCTAACAAGCTCCCTGGTGATGCCCAGATTGCTTCAGAGCACATTTGAGTAGACTGCAGAGGAAAGAGGTTTTCATTAGCCCACTTTTCCAGCACGCCCCACAGGGAGGGCACACTGTGTGGCCAGCTGACTTGAAAGTGGTTTCTGCCTGGCAGCTGTTTTTCTGTAACTGTAGCAGCTTATATTCTACGAAGCTTTTCAGTGGACAAGGGCAGTTCCTGGGGAGATCGCAGCTTAAATAAAAGAGCCCTTAAGACCGTTCAGCTCCTTTTCTGGGACTCCACAATTGCCAAACAAGCCACCCATCCTAATTTTTGCGGTTTTTCCCTCCTGAGAGGACACCTGACTCCAGTGTGAAGATTCATCCTTGCCAGCAGCCCTTTTGCTCCACACAGGTTAATAAAGACGCCTGACGAATCAGTGTTTTTTGCCGTTGGGTAGCAGATTTCCTAATGACCATAGGTGAACTGATAAAATTGAGTTTCTGAAACTGAATTAGAGGAATGACCTATTGTGAACTTCGCTGAGTTACCAGGGAACAGCAGCTGGATAGCCAGTGCCTGCCGACTCTGCCCGGGAACACCGCCCTGTCCTGCAGACCCAGGTGCTCCAAGGGTAGGATTTTTTGAAAATGATCAAACACCACCACAAATACCCACCCTGCCCTTCAGAAAAACAAACAAAAACTCTTAGCTTTACTGTATCACTCCTCCTTGCCTGCCCCGCCAGCCCACTCGCCCTCTCACAAGAGATGAAACAAACCACATCTTGCGCATTTGGGAACCTAATTTCAGAGTCTGGTTAAAGGTTGGCTGCAGTGGGGCCCCAGCCTTGACCTGCTTCCTTTTCTTCCCCTCTCTGAGTCGGAAGAGGAAGGTGGTCTCTGTGTTAGGACATTCACACTTGGAGCTGCAGAGGACCGGTACTGGCGTAGTGCAGGTGGCACTGTTGGGCCTTGCCTGGGAGTGGGCTCTCAAGACTATCCTTTCTACCCTGGGGTAGCCTAGACCTGAGGCGTCCCTGACCCACCTAGGCCCTCCCCTAGAGACTGAGCCTTGGGTGAGCCCCTGAATCTGCCCCTGAGGCCCTCAGACACTGAGCCCACAGCCACTGCTTCAGCCTGTCTGGATATCTCTGTGCAATTAGCTCCTGGAAGGCCTGCCCTTGCCCTGACCCATTTCTCTCTGGCTGCTTAGCACAGGGCTGGGTCATGAATAGCCCTAAACCAGCATCCTGCCTGAGTGGCAGTGGGCACCGATCTGGGCTTGTCTGCATGATATCAGATCCCTCTGCAAGACAGCCTATATCACATCATCCTGTTTCTAAGCCTGAGCTGCTTTGGGGCCATCTGTCAAGTCCCTACTCCCCGTCTGAGGCATACCTCTGATTTTCCCCGTGTACACAGAATAGAGAGAATCAGTCTGCAAATGACTGGGCTTTTATGGATTCATGTTTCTATTCATTTTTATCTTATTTATGGTGTCTTTAATGAATGTTTATGGAGGATCTACTGTGTGTCAGGCACTGTGCCAATAAACAGCTGCCTCAGAATGCTTCCCTTGAGGGGCGCCTGAGTGGCTCAGCTGGTTAAGCTCTGACTTCATCTCAGGTCATGATCTCATGGTTCGTGGGTTCGAGCCCCACATTGGGCTCTCTGCTGTCAGCACAGAGCCTGCTTTGGATTCTCTGTCTCCTCCGCTCTCTACGTCTCTCCTGCTTGCATTCTCTCTCTCTCTCTCTCTCTCAAAAATAAACAAACATTTAAAATAAAGGAAAAAAAGAATGCTTCCCTTGAGTTCTCTCTGATCACTTATCCATCTTCCAGCAGCCTATTATTCCACTTCTGCAGCATCGAAAGCCTTTGAAACACTAAGAAGAGCATCCTTGTTTCATATTTGTGTATCACTTAAAACAGACAAATGGTCCGCACAGTGGATCTATAGAAGTGCTCCATCATTATCTAATTTCTAAGAAGCTTTATAAAACAAGATGGGCAACAGACATGCAAATGTCATGAACTGTCTGAGAGAAGGTATGTGATGAGTTGAAGGTCAGCCACCCCCATGCTCCCATCTGGATCTCTACAACGAGATTCCTTCTGTTCACTGTTCAAATACCAATTTGTGTCTTCTCTAAGTGCCAGATCTTTATTTCCAGGCGCCTGTGGACACCTCCACCTGGATAACCCACTCCAATCCAACCTGTCCCAAAGAGAACCCAACATCCTCATCCCCAAAGCTGGTGCCTCTGCCTCCTTGTCTTCCCTGCCATTTCTGGCAGTTCTGGGGACTCTCCCGGAGCCACCTAGTGGGTATTCAAAAAGCGTTTATTGAATGGAGCTCCTTTGGCATCAGTTTGTTCCTGGGCTCAGACAAAACCAGCCTGTTCATTGGATGACTTCTCCAAACTAGTTGCCCTGAATTAGAGATAATCAAAAAATGGGTGCAGCTGGTGAATAGCATAGAACAGATTCCAGCACCTCCATCTTTGTTTTTGTTTGTTGTCAGAGCTCACTCGGGAGAGTTTCAAATTTCCACAAGGAAGGAAAAGAGATATTGACACATCTGCTTGGAAACCTCAGCATGTCACCCCAGATCACTGTCCTGGAAGAAGAGCAAGGACTTCACCTTGGCCCGGTTCCATGATACTTGGCCTGTGTTGAGTGATGGTTTCTAAGCTGTGAGGAGGAGGCTGAGACACAGCAAACAAAACTATATTTCTGGAAGTTGGTTGATATGTACGTAAGGTATAGAAAATGGTCAAGAGGGAGACACACCACACTAACAGGTAATAATGAGGGAAACTGAGTGTGGGGGCTAGGCAGGAATTTTGTACTATCTTCACAGTGTTGTTAAAATCCAAAACTGTTCTAAAAAAAAAAGTCTATTTGAAAAGGAAAAAAAGGTTAGGAGGAAAAAATAAATGAAAAAGCAGATTGAAAAATTCAGGAGTTGCATGATAAACGCAAAAGCAAAAACTCAAGGCAAGATGTGTTTTCCAGGGAGCTGTGAGACAAGGACTTCTGGGGGTTCATAAGAGGGGAGACTGGCCAGGAGGATGGAGAAGGGGGCTCTTAGAGGTAACAAGGCCTGGGGAATCCTGAAGGTTCCATCTGGGCAGCCCGTGAGCACTTTGATACCCCACAGCTAAAGCACAGAAGGTATTCAAGAGCCCACAGTCAAAAAGAAGGCACCTTTGGAATCACACAAACCCAGATTGAAATCTCAATTTAAGATAAGTGTCTTAGAGATACTTACTTAAGTTCTCTAAACCCCAATCATCTCATCTCTCTAAAATGCTATAAAATAGTGCTCACCTCACAGGTTTAAGTGAGATAATGCAGTAAAGTGTTTAGAATGGTGTGGGCACCTTAGAGGGGCTTTCAACGGTATTACCATTGCTGATGCTGTTGTCAAAACTTTAGGTCAGAATGACTCCTAAACTAACTGGTTCTTCTCCCCAAGTTCTCACTCTCAGTTTCCATTTGGCTCATACCCCATTTATGCTCCCCTCCTGACTTTCTAGACTGAATTCCTTCATCTTTCTCCTTCTCTAGCCCCACTATTTCAGGCCCAGGGGACCCTTCACCCACTCCTGCCATGGGCTCCTTCCCTCTTCCCCAGATAACTTCTTATTCATATTCTTTTTCTTTCTTTTTAATTTTAGAGAGAAAGAGAGAGAGAATGCAAGCAGGGGAGAGAAGCAGAGGGAGAAAGAGAGGGAATCTTAAGCAGGTTCCATGCTCAGTGCAGAGCCTGACACAGGGCTTGATCCCACAATCTGGGATCACGACCCAAGCCAAAATCAGGAGTTGGACATTTAACTGACTGAGCCACCCAGGCACCCCAATAAATTATGATTCTTTTTGTCTCTCCTGTTCACTGATCATCCTGACCCGCTTTCCCCAAATGTGTCCTAGTACCTGTCAGTCCCACTGAGTCTCATCAAAGCCAGGACTCCTGGTGCTGTATTTATTTGCCCCTATCACAGCTGTATCTTAAGATTCATCTCTAGCTGGAATTCAAAGATAATAAGAAAGGGACCATCTTATCCTAAGACATTCAACCCAAATGTATACTTTTCCTACAATAAACAACAAATTAAAAAAGGCTAGCTAAAGTATTGTTTTTAGAAATATAATATCTGTAGTCCCTATAGCATGGTACCATCTGGATTATTGGAAAGGGGGGCAAAATATACATGGCCTGGAGGAAATCTCACACGAGAGGCTGAGATGATCAGTTTAGCAAGGAAAGAACCTTTCCTCTCCAGGACTATAGTCCTTTACTGTTAGCAGAATGAGATGGCCTTGGACATCTGGTGCTTATTAGGTTAGCCATTAGCAAAGAGATTGATAAAATTAATCAAAGGGTCTGTATCTCCCTCCCAGGCACACCCTTACTTTTCTGCAGTTTCGAATGGCTTTAGATCCATCAGAGCAGGAACTAGCAAGATAATAGAGGGCCATAAATTTAGATTTGGAGTCGTTTTAGCTGAAAAGTTCTCTGTCATAGTGTGTAAGAATTCTCATTCATTGCTGGTGGAAATACAAAATGGTAGAGCCACTCTGGAAGACAGACTGGTAGTTTTACTATTCAATATGGCAATCATAGGCATTTACTAAACAGATTTGAAAACTTACGTACACAAAAATCCAAACATGAATGTTTAGAGCAGTTTTATTCATAATCTGCAAAAATTGGAAGCAACCAATATAGTCCTCAAAAGGTGAAAGTATGAAAAAAACCTAGAGTACATCCATACAATGGAATACTAGTCAGCAATAAAAAGGAATGAACTCTTAATTCATGCAACAACATAGAAACTATTGCTAAATGAAACGCCTATTGCTAAGTGAAAAGAGTCAATATTAAAAGGTTATTCCATTTATATAACATTCTGAAAAAGGTAAAATTATAGAAATAGAAAATATATCAGTGGTTGCCAGGAGTTTGGGGAGTGGAGAGGGCCGAATCAATGAACTGTGTTTTAGGGTAGTAAAACTATTTTGTATGTTACATGAGACTACGCATTTTTCAAACCCACAGAATTTTATAGCACAAGGAATCAACCTTGATGTATGCAAAAAAAAAAAAAAACTAGGTCAGGAAAATCCCAGAGTAGAATGCAGACTATGATAAAAGAATCTACCTTATAAAAACATATGATAAGAACTCAACTGAAGAGAGTGGATGTTGACTTAAATGTTTCGGGAATGAATGGAGATCATAAGACTAAAGGCTAAAGGAGCTGTATCTGAGCACTACACTTAAATTGGTAAAGTTATTGCCCATGGGGACATGGGTTAACAATCCTGAAACCACTATACGCATATACTGGGATTAAACAAACAAGCAAATGGATGGCAGATAATGGGAGCCAAATTTACCACTCTTGCAGTATGAAGTTACAGATGAGCAAGGGGAAAGGCTAGAATGAATCATGCGATACTAGACTGGAGTTGGAGACAACAGTATGAACCTGTGTTTAGCTTAATATAGATACAGATGGACATAATATAGTAACAGTTATGAATGTGTGTGTATGCACAGATTAGTATACACATATAAAAACAATAAAGTTAATCAAACCAAAATTGGTCCTTTGAAAAGATAATCAAGATTGACAAAATTTTAGCTAATCTGACCAAATTAAAAGAGAGAAAAAACTCACTCAAAATATAAAAAATCGAGAGTGAGAGAACATCACTACCAACATTACAGAAATAAGAAAGATTATAAAATAATACTGGGAATAGCTGTATGCCAACAAATTAGACAATTTAGATGAAATAGAAAAATTCCTAGAAAGACACAAACTACTGAAACTGACTGAAGAAGAAATAGAAATTTAAATAAACATAACAAGAGATTGAACTAGCAATTTTTAAACTCCCTACAAATAAAAGCTAGGCCCAGATAGCTTCATAGGTGAATTCTAACATATATTTAAGGAAGAAAGAATAACTATTCTTCACAAATTCTTCCAAAAATAAAGGTGGAGGGAACACTTTCAAACTCATGCTATGAGGTTACTATTACCCTCAAACCAAAACCAAATACTTTACAGAAAAAAAAAAATAGAGCCATATCTCCCATGAACACATATGTAAAACTTTCAACAAAATACTTGAAGACTGAAAACAGCAACATATAAAAAGGATTATACATCATGACCAAGCAGGATTTATCCCAGGAGTGCAAGGTTGGTTTAATATCTGAAAATCAATTAATATAATATACTATAACAATAGAATAGAAGACCAAAACCACATGATCATCTCAATAGATCCAGAAAAAGTATTTGACAAAATTCAACACCCTTTCATTATTAAAACACTCAACAGGGATGCCTAGGTGGCTCAGTCGGTTAGGTGTCTGACATTGGCTCAGGTCATGATCTCACAGTTCATGAGTTCAAGCCCTGCATCAGGCTCTGTGCTGGAAGCTCAGAGCCTGGAGCCTGCTTCAGATTCTCTGTCTCCCTCTCTCTCTGCCCCTCCCCTGCTTGCACTCTGTCTCTGTCTCAAAATAAAATAACATTTAAAAGAAAACACTCAACAAACTAAAGGAAACTCCTCAACCTGATAAAGAACACTTATAACCACAGCTCACATCATACTTAGTGGTGAAACTGAATGCCTTCTCCTAAGATCAGGAACAAGACAAAGATGCCTACTCTCACTATTTGTATTCAACATTGCTGGAGGTTCTAGCTAATGCAATTTTGCAAGAAAAAATAAATAAAAAGTATCCAGATTAAAAAGGAAGAAGTGAAACTATCTCCTGTTTGCAATTAATATGATTTTGTATATAGAAAATCCTAATGAATTCACTAAAGATCTATTATCATATACATATCTATTTCTCAGTTCTGTCCACTGAGAGAGCCTAGAAGCAACAACACCCAGGTACAGTGAGGACACCCAGTGCCCAGATCTTGGTTTCTAATGCCAATCCTCAATAAAAAGAAACTAGGTTCCTTGAAGAAATGGCTGGGGCATGGAATATACAACATAAATACGGAGCATCTGCTAGTGCCAGAAAGTAAGGAAGTGTTCAAAGAAAAATGTACAAGGATATATCCAATGCACAGGAACCAACTGAAGGAGTCTCAATAGCCAAAACTGGAACGATATCAGCAAAAAAATAAATAGCATAATAATACTGGATTATAACTCAAAGTATAAAATAAATACCCACAAGATCATACTGATATCAATAAATGACTAAATAATAAGAAAAAAAAAGACAGAAGAATTCCAAACAATATATATGTAGATATTATTTTTTAAGGATGTGGAGCATAACTTCCTACCCCTAAAGTATAGGGTGAGCATAGTGACTTTCCTCCAAAGAATACAGTATGAAAGGGGGAGGAAAAGAAAACTTTACATATAATACCTCAACTGGGTGATCAAGGCCAACATCCACAGTGATAAGTCATGTTGATAGTACCATGGACATGATGTGATCAAATGGCACTTCATTTCTATGGTTTTCTTCCCCAAAACCCATAACCCCAGTCTAATCATGAGGAAAACATCAGATAAATCCCAACTGAAGGACATTCTACAAAATATTTAACCAGAATTCCTCAAAACCATCAAGTTCACTAAAAACAAGAAAAGTCTGAGAAACTCTTACGTTCTAGAGGAGCCTAACAAGACATGGTAACCATATGTATGTGGAATCCTGGGTGAAATTCTAGAACAAAAATGGAACATACATAAAAGCCAAGAAATCCAAATTTAAGTATGGACTTCAGTTAAGAATAATGTATCAGGGTGTCTGGCTGGCTCCGCTGGTAAAACATGAGACTCTTGATCTCAGGGATGTGAGTTCAAGCCCCACACAGAGTGTAGAGCTTACTTAAAAAAAATGTATCGACATTGGTTCATATCATTGGTTCATGATAAATGTGATAATGTACAATAGCAATGTAAGACTGTATTATCCTTGTAACTTTTCTGTAAATTAAAGAAAATATTTTAATGTAGAAAGTTTATTTTAAAAAAACATATATGGGCAAAGGGGAGCAAAAGGTATAAACTTCTAGTTATAAATAAATAAGTCCTGGGGATTTAATGTACAGCACGGTGACTATAGTTAATAATACTGTATTGCATAAAGTTGCTAAAACATACACACACATACACATACATATATACATATACACATAGTTGTCGATAAGGAATAGAAGAAAAAATAGCAGAAAGTTAATAGCAGATAATTTTTAAAACTTTTTTTCATTAAATGTTTGTTAATGAACATGTATTACTTTGAACATTTAAAAAAAAAACCTGTCATTTTTTCCAGCTTTATTGAGGAAGAGCTGACAATTCAAAATGGTATATATTAAAAGAGATTATTTAATACACATATACATTGTGAAAGAGTTACCACAATAAAGCTACTTAACACCTCTTTCACCTCCAGTAGTTACTGTTATCTTTTCTTTTTCTGTTTTTTTTTTTTTTCATTTATAGTTTATTGTCAAGTTGGTTTCCATATAACACCCAGGGCTCTTCCCCACAAGTGCCCTCCTCCATGCCCATCACCCCCCCTTCCCCTTTCCCCTTCCCTCTTCAGCCCTCAGTTTGTTTTCGGTATTCAAGAGTCTCTCATGTTTTCTTTTCTTTTTGTGGTGAGAATACTTACGATCTACCCTCTTAGCGAATTTCAAGTACATAAAACAATCTCATTAACCACAGTCATATTGTACATTGGATCTCCAGAGCTTATTCACTTTGCAGAATTGAAATTCTGTACCCCTTGACCAACATCTTCCTGTTTCCCTCTCCTACATTTTTGTAACCATGGAAAAGGAAAGTAATTATTTAAAAACAAACCCCAACTTTCTCACTTCTATATTATAGCCACTTCTCTTACATAATAAGAGGCATATCTTTCTCTTACACTGATCACAATGCAGACAAGAGATTCGTGCCAATAGCTGACTCATGCTGAGCACATACAATGTGCCATCCACTGTGTGGACATCAGTTCTCCTAACAGCCCAATGAGGTGGGCACTCATGTAATCATCGTGCCCATTTTACAGTGGAGAAAACTTATAGTGGTTCGGAACTTGCCCCACTAGGAAGGTGTATGGCTAGAATTTGAATCCAGGTCAACTGCCTCCGGCACCCATGTTGGCCTAGGTTAGAATGAAGCATGAGGCCTGAGGGCTGGCTGGTTGTCTGGCTGCCTAATACTCAAGGTTCAGAGTGATGGCAGAAGAGTAGATTAGCAGGTCCTGAGCGTCTCTGCCTGGCAGCCACACATGCTCTTGGGGCTTCCCGGTGCTCCCCGCCCCCACAAGTCCCCTGCCACAGCACAACCACTGTGGAGTGATAGGGCTAGGGTGGAGCCTTTCCTTCCCTCCTCAGCAGAAAGCCCCCTTCTTCCAAAGAGAGAGGATGCAGGGAAACCAGGCCATTGCTGACAGTGTCTCTGCATTGCACTACGTTCACATGTGTGGGTGGTGCACCTTGGAGCTGTGGGACTTGGAGGTCTGGTGGCTGGCAGCACCATCTGTGAGATAAGAGAAGGGACTGTGGTCTCAGGCAACCTAGACTCAGGCAGGGTAAGTGGACCCTGGCTCCCTAGCCACGGAATCGCCCCATGCCACTAGGATGTATGTGCAGCAACAGCTTCCCTATAGCAGTGGGTCTAAGCCCAAGACCCAGAGCAGCCCAAGACTCACGAGGGTCTTGGAGAAAGCTAGGAGAGCAGTCCAATTCAGGAACCCTCATAAGCACTGTGAAGGCGAATTTAACAATAATGACAAAGAGAACCCAGAGCTCTGCCTTGGGACCACACTGTGGACATCTCAAGTCTTTACTAAATTCTTTTTTAGCGTCACGCCACTGCCCTCGTTGAGGGGCAATAATGAAAAGTCCCACGAATCTCAATATTGATTGCGCTTATCATAGGAGTGATTAAGAAATATGGCCTTCACCATATCACAGTGTCTTTGGGGGCTCTGGGAATTTTTCTAGGGCTTCAGTACCAGCAAAGGCTGAACTTCTTCTGATCAACTCGGTGGTTTTATTTTTGACACAATTTTTGATTACCCTTTTTTTTTTAACATTTATTCATTTTTGAGAGATAGAGACAGAGCGTGAGTGGGGGAGGGAGGGAGAGAGAGAGAGAGAGAGAGAGAGAGAGAGAGAGAGACAGGATCTGAAACAGGCTCCAGGCTCCGAGGTGCCAGCACAGAGCCTGATGTGGGGCTCAAACCCACAGACCATGAGATCGTGACCTGAGTCGAAGTCAGAGACTCAACCGACTGAGCCTCCCAGATGCCCCTTAATTATCTTTTTTTTTTTACACAAATATACACAATACACACATACCATGTACAAAATACACATTATTTACAATATATACATACAAAAGTGAATAAACCTTGAGCGATGACTTTTAAGATGTCCGTACGTACTTGAGCCCGGGTAATCAGCTCCTGACTCACAACATGGAACATCACAGCTCCCAGGAGCCTCCAACTTGCCACCTCTGAGTCAGTGCCCTGCCCACAATGGTAACCGCTGTTCTGACTTTCATCATGGCTTTGCTTTTCCTGCAGAGGTGCTTCTGGGAATCTTGTTCTTCATTGTTTCTTCCTCTGCTGTAGCCCTAGGGAGTTACAATCAATTCTGGGGCACCATTCCAGCCCTGTGCACAACTTCAGGGTGTGCACTTTTTAGATAGGGCCCCAACCCTTCTGGTTTCATCTTATCTTCCTGTCATCCTCAGTAGGACCAAATGGTTCAAACAACAGACTTGGAGCCTGTCCAACCTTCTGCATTGCTGTCGACCAACTGTGTGGCCTCGGGCCAGCTATTTGACTTCTTTGAATTGCCTTTGAGCCAGCCTCTCCCAATCCTGGTGCCCTCCCTCTGTAGATAGTAATCCCACGGGCATCTTTAATAAACGTCCTGTGTACAAATCTCCCTCTTGATCTGTTTCTCAGACACCCTACCTTCGATGATCATTCTTATCACTAAGGTAATAGTACCTGCCTCATTTTATTAATGTTCTGAGCATTAATAAAATAGGTAAAATAATTAGTCCAGTACACAGGCCTTGAATAGGACTCAATAAAAGATAGCTAATATAGTATGCTAACTAACTTGGTTGTAAGTTCAAAAATAAATAAATAAAAAAATAAAAAATAATTTAAAATTTCTTAAAAAATAAAAAAAAGATAGCTAATACAGTAATTTAAAAGTTGTATTTACCTCCATCACCACCTCCAATCCCCTTTTGGAAATATATAGGGGTAAAACAAGTATAAAGATAAAACTCTTAGGTAGTCCAGACTTTTCCCATGCAGCTACATGGGACATTCTTTTCCTGTCGATAAAACATAGAGGAAACAGAAAGGTCATCAGAAGGGTGCTTGGTAGAATGGATTTAGGACAAGAGAAGGCTCTCTCTGGAGATTACCCAAGGCTGGAGAGACCTGCCTCATGTCCTCCCCATGGAAAGGGTCGCCCAGTTCCATAGCGTCTTGTCTTAGGTCTGGTTGAGGTCTTCGCTCCACCTACAGCCCAGGATGTCCTCCCTCTTCTCCAAGCATTAGTTGGGAAGTCATCTTTAATAACCTCCTGTGTACAAATCTTCCTCTTGGCTTTCTTCCTAGACACCCTACCTGGGACAGTTATATGGTTTGATTATTAAGTGGCCTCATCTCTGACAGTCTAGTGTGTCTGTATCCACAATGGGCATGTACCCTCCTAATTCCCCCGACAGGGGACCGTCTCCTCCAGACTTGGTAATCTGTAGAAAATGATCAAAGTTAGAGACTGGGAGAAAACACAAAAGCCCTACTGTTTCCTCCATTCCTACCCAAATGAAAAAGAAAAATTTTAACAAAGTCCCACAAACCACTGAAGAGGAACAATCCAAATCATGCTTCTCAAAAGTACGTGGTATTCAAGTTGCTTTACTCTGTAAGGCTCCATAGTAAAAACTGAGTTTTTGTTTTTGCCCTGAAGCTTCAAGTTAAGCAAAAAGGGAAAACCCACGGTTGGGGCGAGTAAAAAAAAAGTATAAAGATCTTTAAGACTAATCAAAATGTAAAAAAATTTTTAAGGATTTTTTAAAAATGTTTAAGTAATCTCTACACCCAATGTGGAGCTTGAACTCACAAGCCTGAGACCAAGGGTCACATGCTCCACCGACTGAGCCAGCCGGTGTCCCCAGATTTTAAATTAAAAAAAAATATTTTTTTAAGTTTTTATTTATTATTGAGAGACAGAGAGAGACAGAGCATGAGCATGGGAGGGGCAGAGAGGGGGAGGCACAGAATCTGAATGAGGCTACAGGCTCTGAGCTGTCAGCACAGAGCCCAATGTGGGGCTCGAACTCACAAACCGCGAGATCATGACCCGAGCCGAAGTCAGACATTTAACTGACTGAGCCACAAGGCGTCCCCCAGAATTTTAAATTTTAATAATAATGAGTTCCTTATTGAAGCCCTAACTGCAGGGATTTAAGGAGAGAGGGAAACACACAGGTGTCAAATTGCAGCTTGCAAAATGAAGCTTACCCCCTGAAAACACGAGGAGAGTCAATGTCCATTCTCCTCAGTAATTTGCAGGTCACTGATTCAGCTGCAGAAATTAAAAAGAATGCATGCAAATCTGCAGGACTCAGGGATGACTCTCCTACATTTCCTAGGAGGGTCCTCAGAAGTCCTTGACATGGTTTATAATTGTGTACACATAAAGTGTAAACATGTCTTTAAATGTATATTTTACCACTTTGGGGAGGCCATAGTCATAACAATAGTAATTCAGCCAGGCAAAATTTTCTCCAGTGTATTATTGGGGTGCAGAGCGAGTGCTGGCAAGTGGGGGAGCAGGTGAGAGATGCTCTCTTCTCATTGGGAATGGTTGTGTTTCCTCTGGTTCTTGGTCTATGTGGCCAGTTTTAGCTTTTTTTATTTTTTGAGAGACCTGGTCTTGGGTCTATTTACCAAGCTCATCATGCTAATCTGTTGTCAGATGAGAAATGTTCTAGACATTTCTGACATGTTCTAGACATCTGACACTATGCATGATAAACACCAAGTTTCATGCATGAAACTACTCTAGTTATCAAGATCACATTGGTTTTATTTTGCTATAACTTAATTTTATTATTTGTTTTCACTCCTACCAGAAGCAAATATTTGTTCACTTTTCCCGTATATGCTCCAGAATGTGCTTACTACTTAAGTAAGACAGCATATCAGCCATTCCTCTGCATCATATACTTTATTAAATATCAAAATAGCTTTCTTTTTCAAGAATGTATTAGTCAGCAATGTCTCTGCCTCAGTTTTTGTATGTGTGCTGTCGAAGCAAGCACAACCTCAGTTTGTTTTTGTTGGTTATTTAAAAAAAATCTTCAGATTTATGCCCATAATTATATTCATTTGCCCACTTAAGAGAGATCCTTAGCACTCATCTTATCCCTCCCCATAATGTACAGATGCACAAACTGAGGTCCAGTGAGACCCTTTACAGAGGGGTAGTACACGACTTTAGAAATATTGTATTTGCTGGTAGGATTAATAGTGGCTACTTTTTCTTCTGATGCTGAATTTTTTTAAGGTTATTTATTTATTTTGAGAGAGACCACAAAGTGGGAGTGAGAAGGGCAGAGAGAGAGGGAGAGAGAGAATCCCAAGCAGGCTCTGCATTGTCAGTGTGGAGCCCTACGTGGGGCTCAAACTCATGAACTGTGAGATCATGACCTGAGCTGAATCCAAGAATTGGACACTCAACTGACTGAGCCACCCAAGCATCCCTTCTGATGACGATTTTTTAATAATAGTATCATCTTACAAGATAAAGCAGGAGTTGGAACTGGATGAAGTAAAGTTTGCAAATACAACACAAGGAAGGGTAAACCCCATAGGTCTGTGTTGAGACAGAGGACCCTGGGACTTCATGCTGAGAGACTGCCTTACCATCACTTGGAATTTAATGCATTGCATTGATATTGTTTATAATTTTTTAAAATGGTAACTTTTTTGAGAGAGAGAGAGATAGAAAGTGAGCAGGGGAGATGGGCAGGGAGAGAGAGGGAGAGACAGGGAGAATCCCAAGCAAGCTCCATGCCCAGTGTAGAGCCCAACGTGGCGATTGATCCCACCGACCCTGGGATCGTTGAGTTAAGAGTCAAAATCAAAAGTCAGACATTTAACTGACTGAGCCACCCAGGTTGCCCCTATAGTAACATTCTTAATGTCTATCTATAAGGAACTCTGATGCATCTATCTCATGCATACTATACAACTATTTACTACACAACTATTTAAAAGAACAAGGTAGAGTTGTAAGCACTGAGAGCAAATCATATCCCAGATAGACTCAGTCAAAAAACCAAGCTACAACATGGTTGCCTTTGGGAGGGCAGGAAGTAGGGACAGTGGGAACTGACTGGAAAGGGGCATGAGGAAACCTTCTGGGGGATGGAAATGTTAATATCTCATTTTGAGTGGTGGTAACATGAATGTGTCCATTTGTGTCATAAAAGAGGAAATATAAACTTTTTCCTTACATGCTTCAAAATAATTTCTGAAAGGACACATAAGATATTATCAATAATGATTAACGTCTAGGGAGTGGGCCAAGGTAGGAAAGAGGGAAAGTGCAGTTTTTCATTTTATAGCCTTCTGTAATATTTGAGATATTTTCTTCCCCTATGTAAGTACCTTTTTAATTTTTTTTTTTTCATGACGAGTCTGGCTCCAAAGGCCTTCCAGAAGCCTTTGCTTAAATCTTCACTATGGTGACTTTATAATAAAAGGAATTTTTCATATTGGATGAGAAAGAACTTCCCTAACTACCTCTGTTCTACAAATTCATATATAATGGACTATCATCTTTGAGTTTGTCTAGAGTGGCAATGGAAGGCTTATGGTAAGCCAATTGTTTGGACCTAATGATCCAAACATGGCCCATTTGATCTTAACCATGCTTAGCCCTAACTTTTGAAGCTTAGAGCCATGTGAAGGATTTAGTTGTTCATAAACACCTCTCTCTACTTGTGAAAAAGTAAAGGATCATTGCAGGATCTTAAGAAAAATTTCTGTACCATAGCATATCCCTGTGGAGAAGGATGAGTAACAAAATAGAATGTGAACAAGAACCCAAGGCTTACCACACCACGCCAGATTCATTTCAGAGGAAGTGAGTTTGGCAATCCCCAGTGGCCCACAGAACCCATACAAACATATATATACTCATGCAAAAACAATTAGGAAGCTAAAACATATGCAGTATGACCCTGAACAGTAAATTCCTAATTAATGATTCAAGACTTTGGCAATCTGTAAGTTCCTTTTTTTTTTTTTTTTTAACTATACAGGACCTACATCTAGATAAGTCCACAGTAGAGTAAATAAAATCTTGTAAAATTCAACTAAAAGAAGTAAACCTGGTTTGTGTAGTTCCTATGTGAGTTTAGAGAGCACACACACAATGTCTGTAACTGTATATGTTACATTATGCTCAAAAAACAAAACAAGACACACACACACACACACACACACACACACACAAGACCAATAGTTTGTTTAAAAATTTAAACATGCGGAGCGACTGGGTGGCTCAGTCAGTTGAGTGTTCAACTTCGGCTCAGGTCATGATTTTGGCTCGTGAGTTCAAGCCCCACGTCGGGCTTTGTGCTGACAGCTCAGAGCATGGAGCCTGTCTTCAGATTCTGTGTCTCCCTCTCTCTCTGCCCCTCCCCCGCTCATGCTCTGTCTCTCTCTATCTCTCTCTCTCTCTCTCAAAAATAAATAAACATTGAAAAAAATTTTTTTAAGATATAAACATGAAACGCCAAATTAGAAAACAATATAGAAAACCATCTTTATGACTTTGGAATAGGAAATGATTTTTTAAATACCTATGGAAAGGGCAAATCATACAAGAAAATTTTGATAAATTCTATTCCATTAAAATTGAGAATTTGTTTTTATGAAAAGATTCCATAAAGAAAGCAAAAAACAAGCCATAAACATATTGCTAAAATACATAACCAAGAAATTATTTTATATAAGATATATGTTGTAATGCATTAGATCATTTCTATATGTTATAGATACTATTTTGAGAACATATTTTACAGTAAAAAAAAATCATGAAAGACGAAATGCAGACTTGGAGCTGGAGTGAATCTGGCTCTGGGACTAAGTTTCTGAATCTCCTCAACCTCAGTTTTGTCATGTTCTATGTGACCTTAATAGTTCTTTCCTTGTAGGGCTCACAGAGTTTTACTTATTTATTTTCCCAGAGCTTTAAATGGCACTCTGCATAGAGCAGCTGACACACGGCAAGAGTGCAACAAATGGTTAATGATTACAACTATAAATAAATAATAGTGTCAGAGCAGGATCGGAATCAAATTCAGCTCCTGATCTAAAACAGGATTGTTCCCAGAACACATGGCTGGGGTTACGTGGCCTTGACTGTGTAGGGCAGGGGGAAGCAGGTACTGATGGACGGAACGTGTCCACTAGGCTGCCTCTTACGTAGCCCATGACATCTGCTCCCGAGTTATATCTCCTGTTTTCTGGCTGGCTGACTCTCAGGCCAGAGCCATGTGCTCCAGACGACACTCCCCACAATGAGTCTTTGCAGAGAGCTGCCAGTTGGGCCAGGCCTGGATGGGTGGGAGGTGAGAGGGCTGGATTCTGAGGGTGGCACCAGCAAGAATACTCGGGGTAGACAGTCACCTTACATGTTTAAATAGGAGAAACTGACATAAAACTCATGAGGACCTGATTCAGCTGCACTGGAATCAGGAACTTTTTTTTTTTAATGTTTATTTATTTTTGAGAGAGAGACAGACAGAGTGAGAGTAGGGAAGGGACAGAGAGAGAGGGAGACACAGAATCTGAAGCAGGCTCCAGTCTCTGAGTTTTCAACACAGAGCCCGATGCGGGGCTCGAACTCACAAACCATGAGATCATGACCTGACCTGAAGTTGGATGCTTAACCGACTAAGCCACCCAGGCGCGCTCGGAAGCAGGAACTCTTAAGCTAAACAGGTCTAACTTCTGAGAGAAATTCCCCCAAACTCTTGGCCCACTCTTACACTGTTGATTTTGTTTATACACTTCAAACTATCAAGTAAGATAATGCAAAAATAAAAAACAAAGGACTGAGAAAACAAGGGAAAAAAGAAAGAAAGAAGGAATGGCATGAGTGATGCTTGTTTCAGTCCTGATTCCCGAGACAATCAGGGACAGGTCAACAGAGAAAGCCCAGGGCTCCAGAATCAGAAATGCCTGGAAGGACCAGAATCGTCCTAGAAGGACCAGAATCAGAAATGTCCCCTCCCTGCCTGGACTGGGAGCCAGAAGTCCCCTCCTCTGGACCCTTGTAATAGAAAGCTGAGTGTTCGGTGGCTGGGTTGGATGGAGAGGGTACCCTGTGGAGGCTGGAGCAAGTGACGCCCATGAAATGAGTGGCCAGCTCCGTTCACACCATAAATAAGCCTGTTCTTATCTGATCCTGTGTATTTTTTATTCCAAAAGTATACTATGACCCTTTCATTCTAGGGCTTTTTGAGGGATCCTTTATTTGTACAATGAGAGCTTAGGTCAAGGGAATTTGGTTCCTCTCCAAATCGCTGAGAGAAAAGTGCGCTTATTGTAAATAGCCCAAGCAACTGGCCCAGAGGGCACAAGCCATGCCGTCCTAGTGCCCCACAGGACACAGTCCTCAGGGGGACAGTGGCCCCATCCACACTGTCCCATGCTCCACAGTCAAGGGCTCAGAGAAATGGGTAGAGTCAGCAGAACTCAGGAGTGGGAGCCACTCTGGATCTGCCGGGCTGTAGCTTGGCAGGAGGCTTTGTCTGAGACGAAGGGAGGCCAGAGCTGACACTTAAACAAATGCTCTTCCTCTCTTGTGCCCTTGCAACCCTCACTGTAATTGCCACATCGACCCCAGCCTCGGCAGCCCCTGGACAGAGCATGTCAGGCATGTGCAAGGGAGAAGAGATATCCAGACCAGTCCTCCCAGAATGGCAGCTAGCCAGCAAGGTCAGGAGGGCAGAAGGAGAAGAAAGGAGAGGGCCAGTTTCTCAAAATCCACATGGGAATGACGACAGGGCCGCTTTGGGGGAATTTCATGAGAGGAAGTTGATCCACAGAGGCATGGTTTGGTAATTTCTTTCCTGTAAGCCGCTGCTAATGTTTCGCTACTCTTCCAGTCTTTATTCAAACCACAAAGCATTGCCTTCTATGCCTGGGAAGAACTCAACAGTACCAGGAGACGACATTGCAATACCATTCCGAGCATGAACATGGCTCTTTATTTTAGATCTTTACTTATCTCCCTGCCAGGTCCTTAAAGTATGACCTGAAGAATTATCTTCACACTCCAGAGACCTGTCCCTGGTTTACAACCAACTGAGCACCAAGTCATGCCCCAAAGACAGAACAATAGGTTATACATTCAAATGGACATTCTGAGGAGGTATAAGCAAAATCTGGAACTTTCATTAGAGGCAGAGAGAGAGGGAGAGAGAAGCCCAAGGAGGCTCCACACTGCCAGGGCAGAGCCGGACACGGAACTGGATCCCATAAACTGTGATATCACGACCTGAGCAGACATCAAGAGTCAGACACTTAACTGACGGAGCCACCCAAGCGCCCTTCAACATGTAATTTTAAATCATCTATTAGCCCCACATAAAATAAAAAACAAGAAGCAGGTCAAATTAATTGTAATAAAGCATACTATTTCACCCAACATATCCAAAATATTGTAATTTCAACATGTATCCACATAATATTAGTGAGATACCTTACATTCTTCTTGTCATACAAAGTTTCAAAATCTTGTATATATTTTACACCTGGAGCATATCTCATTCAGAGTAGCCACATCTCAAATGTTCATAGCCACAGGTGGCAAGTGGTAACTGTATTGGACAGTACAGGTTTAGCACATCAAATCTGAATTTTACAGTTTAGCCTTCTAGGTCTTTTCTAACTGGATCCCCATTTACTTACTGAATCAGGTGTATTTATTTTACTTTTGAACAGAGAAAAGTCATCTTAGAGAACTTCCCTCATTTTACTACTAATCCCTTGTGAGCTCAGACATGGAAACTGACCTGCTTGAGGTCACGTAAATATTTAGTGGCAACACCAAGGATTTCCTGACTCCTGGAGCAAGTGGAACCACTTGAGCCAGTTAAGGACAGTCACTTATTTAAAAATGTTACTGGATAGAATTAATAAATGAATGGGTCCCTCTCTGCTGTGCTGAGGGTTTTAGTTGACCCCAACATCTCAGAATTAGTCACCCCCACAGCTCTCAGAATTAGTCACCCCCACAGCCAGTCCCATGACTGTCTCAGGGGCAGAGCCGGCTGGCCTTTAGATGGCCTTTAGAAGAAAGTGCCTTGAACTCTGTGGGACCTAGGGATTTCTGGAAGGTCATTCCTGGGCACAGCCAGAGGTTCTACAGAAGATGCATCACAATTCCCTGTTCCAGGCAAATTCCAGGCATGGCCGGGGTCTCCCAAGTGCCCCCACCTGTTGGACTCAAACCAGAGAAAGGAAACACGAGTCACATCCATACAGACTTGCAGAAAGCGGTAGTCAGGCTGGACAGGCCCTGGGGCCAGGCCTCCCTAACAGGCAGTGGGGAGACATAACACAGCAGCTCCAGAAGCATCTGGTCTCAAGATCAGGAGGGCCAGCAGACTCTGGCTGCAACGGGGCCAAACTCCTCCACTTAGAGGTGCCTTCGGTGCTCACTCCAGGGGCCTATCTCAGGGCTCCTCAAACTGTGTTCACCTGAACCCCCTAAGGACCTTCTGCTAAAACGAAGATTCTGCCTCAGTAGGTAAGGGTTGGGCCTTGGATTCAGCCTTCTGAACCATCTCCTAGGTGACAGTTTCCGTTGGTCCAGGGACCACACTTAATAGCGAAGGCCTACTGCTCAGCCAGTGACTGAGGCCGCCCAGTCAGGCTGGACACAGCTGGCTCACTTCTCCCCTCCGAGATTTATGGAACAAGGTGCAACCTCGACCCCCCACCTTTACACCGACTCATTTAACCCTCGCAACAGCATTATGAGTTGGTGACTCTTATAGTCCTTATTTATGGGTGAAGAAACTAAACCACAAAGAGAGCAAATGACAGGCCTGCAGCTGGTAAGGGATGAAATGGATCTGAAGGCAGCCAGCCTGGGCAGCCCGGTCACATAGGGCCATGTAACTCGAGCAGTCTTAAAAGATTCTGAGGCCGCTGTACGTTGTCGCAGCGAAGTGGTTCCAAATACGCCTGTGGTCTCGTAACAGAAGCCTCTCAAACCATGAGGAGCTCTCCCAAGTTTGCTTCAAAATATATGGAGGCCATCCCCTTGCCAGCCCTGGCCCGCAAAACACTTCTTATCTTCAAACAACTTCAAAGCTTGTTTGTTTGTTTTTTTTTTTTTTTTAAAGAAAAGTTTAGTTTCTTGGGAATTCTGAAGGAGTATCAAAAGTAAAAGTAATCAGTATGGGCTGAAGGAATTTTATCTTTAACTTCCTCACTCTGGGGGACAGGCCCTATTAATATGCTTCAAACATGGATCTGTCTTCTCTTTGTTTGAGGGGAGGTTGGGCCATGTCATCCTGTTGGGCCCGGTTTTCCCGTTTGTTCTTTGTTTGATCCATGGCCATTTATAGTTGTGATTGGAGTTGAGGATGGTGGGGCTGAGCGCTAGTCCGAGGATCAGGCTAACTGGGTTTCAGGCCTGCTGTGCTTTCAGGTGATGTGTGGCCTATTGGCTCCCACCCCTTCTTCGGGCTCAGTTTCCTCATTTGTGCCACGAAGCGGCCTGGCCAGAGGCTCTGGAGCGCTATAGCACTCGGCATGTTCTTTTTGAGGGTTCCTGATCTTTGTAAGGACTTTCCCGGCAGCTGCTGTGAATCATACAGATTTTCTGTGGGACTAACCGTTCTTACATTCAGGGTGACTAGTTCCTACAAGACAAGCAGGCCCTAGATAAGGTCCAGAGCAAAGGTGAGAAATTCTTTGGTAAAAAAGTCTCAATACTGAGGGGCACCTGGGGGGCTCAGTCGCTTAAGCATCTGACTTCGGCTCAGGTCATGATCTCACAGTTCCTGATTCTGAGCCCCACATCGGGCTCCATGCTGGTGATGCAGAGTTTGCTTGGGATTCTCTCTCTCTTTCTCTCTGCCCCTTCCCTGCATACTCGCTTGCTTTCTCTCAAAAATAAATAAATAAACTTAAAAAATATTTTTAAAGTCTCAATACTGATTCTGGCTCCCTCTCTGTATTCTGGGTCCCTTTGACTTGTTCCCAACACTCAACCTTCCTCATGGATATTTGGTAACCTGCTTGACTTTCTCCAGTTCCCACTTCTAGCCCTGGCCTAAGTTCCACACTGGCTCCCTATTGCCCGCTCAACCAAATCCACATTTGTCCTGGGTCTGGGGCCCCTTGTGTTCTGCTTATGTTCTTCCAGATGTGTTCTCACCTCTCAGCCCTCTGCAAGTGATCCCTTGACCCTGCATCTTCCTTCTTGCCTCCATGCCTTTTTTTCACATGGTATCTACTGCCTGGCATGCCCTGCCCTGTCTTCCCCTGTCTGCTACCAAACTCCTACTCATCCTTTTCTTTCTTTCTTTCTTTCTTTCTTTCTTTCTTTCTTTCTTTCTTTTTTTAGAGAGAGAGAAGATATTTAATGCTCTGGGAAGTAGTTCCCATGCATACGTTCAATCTCACAACTGTGAGATCATGACCTGAGCTGAAATCAAGAATTGGACACTTAACCAGCTGAGCCACCCAGAGGCCCCTCCTACCCTCCTACCCTCCTACCCATCCTTGAAGATCCTTCTCAATGATGTTTTCTAAGAAGCTTTTTATGATCCATTGGGATAAACAAGTCATTCACCTTTTGTGTTTCCACCGCATCTCATGCTGACCACAATGAGCTTTCAATTAATTCATTTGTACGCACTTGGCTGCAAGTAACAGAACACCTGACTAATAGTGGCTTCAACAATAGAAACATTTCATCATTTCACACAACTGACGGTGGACTCTTCAGGATTGGTTCAGTAGCTTAACTCTGTCCTCCAGGACCCAGGCCCCTTCCCTTCTGTCATCCTCAGTGTGTTGGGTGTGTCTTGCCTCATGGCCACAAGACAGTGGCTATAGCTCCAGGCATCATCACACCTCAGCATCCAAGAAGGAAGAATGGGGAGTAGGATAAAATGGGCCTTTTACTCCTCCACTTGCTCTTGGCCTCCCGATGGTTGTTCTTTCCTACCCCTGCTTCCAGCATTCCATCAGATGCTCCAGTCTTAACTACTCAACCTGACCAGGCACACTTAAGTATCTACGCTCAAGACCTGACCCCTTCAAGTACCTCAGCTCAAAGACCTCTTTTCTCCTCAAAAAAAAAAAAAAAAAAAAAAAAATCACTCCCGCAGTCTGAAAACCATGAAAGGTTTCGACTGGACATTTATTCCCTTTTAAATAGCTCTGTTGTACGTGTGGCTTTTACTGTGAGTCACCTCAAATAGGTTTTGGAAGTAGGTGTGGTATAAATAATAAATTCGTGAATGAATATCTGGAAGTGTGACTGTTTTTATTTAGTCTTGGGAGAATGTGGTTACCTCTGAGATAAGTCCCTATGGCTAAGAGTAAACAGGATGACTTGGCCCCTGTCTAGAAACTAAAAGCCGCCAGCTGATGTAGGGGATAAGGCCAGTGGTGAGCAGAGGTGGGGGGCTGTTTCGGACTTGAGCTTGCTTTTTGGTACAGCCTGTTGGATGCATGGTGTGAATTTTGGAGAGAGATGAAGTCTGAGGCCTCATCGCTGACATCATAGTAACTGCGTGTGTGATATAAGGATCCTTCTCTCTGGGCCTCAGTTTCCCAAGTGTCTGACAGCAGTTTGGGCCAGATGGGTCTCAAAAAGCCCTTCTAACTTGGCTGGTCTATATGTATTAGGGGAGGGGTCTGTAAATTACTTCCTGGAGGGGCGGAACTGTGCATTAGGAGGTAGGAGGAACAGGCGATGGGGCCCCTGACCACTTCTCCTCTCAACCACCGTGGCCTTGGCTTCCTCCAAGAGCTGGGAAGAAGGTTCACTTCCCCCTGCCTGTCTTAGAAGGATGGGTTCCTACTCTTGAGGCTGTTCAATAACAGATCCCTGTTACTCCTGCTCTGTGCTCTCAACTTAGGGATTGCCCCTTCCAGCCTCAACCAAGACAGGGCAGGCAGGGAGGGCGGGAAGGAGCACCACGTGGGAATGCAGGGGAGAGTGGACCTCTTTCAGGTGCTTGAGCAAGTCAGCAAGATGGATACTATAATCACTGTCTCCATTTTATAGCTGAGGAAATCAAGGCTCAGAGAGAATATTCATTTTCGGTTGTTGCTGTAACAAATCAACACCAATTTAGCAGCTCAAAACCACACAAGTGCATTATCTCAGCTTTCTGGAGGTCAGATGACAGAGCACAGCATGGCTCAGCTGGGTCTCGGCTTCAGGTTTCACAGTGCTGAAATCAGCTGCCAGCAGGGCCGTGCTCCTTTCTGGAAGCTTTGAAGATGAATCTGCATCGAAGCCCATGCCAGTACTTGGCAGAACTGAGTTACACGCAGTGCAGGATGAGGTACTGGTGTCCCTGCCGGCTGTCAGCTGGGGGTCAGTCTCAGCTTCCGGAGGCTGCCTGCATCCCTTGGTCTGTAGCTCTCTTCCTCCAACTTCAAAGCCCAGCAATGGTGGCTGGGTTCTTCTCATGTTTCAAATCTCTCTGACCTCCCCTTGGACCTCATCCGTCTTCTTCCTTCAGCCAGAGAAAGTTCTCTGCTTTTGAGGGCTCATGTGATTAGACTGGGCCCACCGGGATGGTCCAGGACAAGGTCTCCATCTCAAGGCCTAGAACCTTAATCACATCAGCAAAGTCGCCTTGCCAAGTAGCATAGCACAGTCCCACGTCTGGGGATTGGGGCATGGGCGTCCTTGGGGATCATTATTCTTCCTACCACAGGAGTTTCCAAAGCTATCACTCAGCTAGTCATTGGCAGAGGTGGAACCCAAACGCACATCTTGTGTCTACAAAACATGTACTGTTCCTACCACATCCCAGCCATCTCAGGAACTTTTAAATGTTTATTTATTTTGATAGAGAGCACAAGCGGGGGAGGTGCAGAGAGGGGGATGGGGACAGAAGATCAAAAGCAGGTGCAGAGAACCCCATGCGGGCTGGAACTCAGGAACCAAGAGATCACTATCTGAGCTGAAGTGGGACACTCAGCTGACTGAGTCATCCAAGCGCCCCTCAAGGTCTTTTAGAGCATCACTTAATTCATGCCATTTCTTTCAGGTAAGAGACACCCAACTGGGCCCAGGAAGAAAAGTATCACCGGAGAGAATGATTCTGTGGGCCCTCCACCACCCCACCACCCCAACTCTGCTGGCAGCACCCTCCTCCCTGGAATGGTCCAGGAAGTTCTCTGAGATCAAACCTAATTGGTCCAAGATGGAGGCTGAAGCAGCCTAGGGCATCTCTGCCTGTTTGAAGTCTCCTGGATGGGCTGGCATACAGACATACAGTATGCATAAAAGACACTTCCTCCCCACTTCAGACTGGGCCGAGTGAGAGAGTGAGCTGGAGATTCCAAAACAAACTGGAACTCAGACTGTGGTGGACATTTTCCACCCTATTTTTGCCTCTGGCTCCAAGTAAAAGTACACTTATTCTTCCCCCGTCAGTAATTTCCTCCTAGAAACAGAATTCTAAATACCTTTTGTGCATTCATTCAATGCCTATGTTTGTGTACCTGCTTTGTGCGAGGCACCATTCTACATACGCAAGATCTATCAGTGAACAAAAGGGACAGAGATTCCTGCTCTCCTGGAACCTATACTCTGGGTGGGGTGGGGGGTGGACACTAAAAAAATAAACATAATAAATGAGCTCATTATGTAGACTGCTAAAGGGTGATAGAGCTATTGAAAAAAGAGCATAGAGCAGAATGATGGGTATGGGTGGAAAAGCAGACTGCAGTATTAAACACTGGCACAGGGGCGCCTGGGTGGCTCAGTTGGTTGAGCGTCCGACTTCGGTGCAGGTCATGATCTCACAGTTCGTGGGTTTGAGCCCCACGTCGGGCTCTGTGCTGGCAGCTCAGAGCCTGAAGCCTGCTTCCAATTCTGTGTGCCCCTCTCTCTCTCTGCCCCTCCCCTGCTCATGATCTGTCTCTCTCTGTCTCTCAAAAATAAATAAAAATGTTTAAAAAGAATTTTAAACACTGGCACAGTGGGCCTCACTGATGAGGGGAGGTCTCAATAAAGACTTTAGGCGAGAGAGGTGGCCAAATGGATACCTGAGGCGAGAGCATTCCAAGTAAAGGGGACCGACGTGCAAAGGTCTTGAGGCAGAAGCATGCCTGATGTATTGGAGGAACAGTAAGGAGCCCAGTGGAGCCCCGGAAGATGGCTTTGTAAGGAATGGACTTAACTTTGAGTGAAGAAGGAAACCACTGTGAGGTTTTTGATCAGTAGAACATCTTATAAAAAGAGTTTGCATTTTCATGGAGTGCTGATGAAGGGAGCCAGTTAGAAAGTAAAGGTTTGAGGGGCAGGGACACCTGGGTGGCTCAGTCAGTTAAGCATCTGATTTCAGTTCAGGTCATGATCTCACGTTTCGTGAGCTGTCAGCACAGAGCCTGCTTCAGATCCTCTGTCCCTCTCTCTCTCTGCCCCTCCCCTGCTTGTGCTAGCTCTCTTTCTCTCGAAAATAAATAAACATTAAAAAAAAAATGGAGAGTAAAGGTTTGGGGATTGTGATGATAAACCCTAGATAAATGACTGGGCTGGAGTAAAGGTTTTATGTTTTACATAGTGTAGCCTCGGGAGAAGTAAGGGAAACTGAGGAAGGTGGGCCTTGGCCTCAGGCTAGCTCAGTTGCTGGGGCTGTGTAGACTTGGCTGGTGTGGCCCCTGTGTCAGCTTGCATGTTCTGGCAGTACCTGGTTACCTCAAGCAGCCTGGAAGGGGAGGACAAAGATGGAGACTCTCCAGGGTCTCACGATCTGAGCGAGCCATGTCAATGGCCCAGCATCCAAGCCAGGAGGTCAGAGAATCAGCAAGCGGCCAAGCTGTGTGTGTGTTGCGGGGGGGGGGGGGGGAGGGGAGGGGGGCTCTAGCTTTTGGCATGAAAAGCCACAAAGCCACAAAGCCAAGCTAAAATCACAATTGCCTCGTTGCAACTGTGAGGGGGATCCCGCAAACCAGACCCAGACAGTGGGAATGGTGAGGTGCCTGTTGTGTGAGGCGGTTGTGTGAGCTGAGGCGGTGTTAGTGGTGTTCCTTTGTGCAGGGTGCTTTCTTGATTATGTTAATACACAAGAAAACATGGTTACGGGGGATTTTATGGTCTTCGGCCCAACTCTGTACCCCTCCACATGTTGTTCCCCAAGAGAATTCAGTCCACTGTTGAGAGAGTCTGATTCCTGGTGGGTTCTATGGACAGAGTACACCATGGGGAAGAGGTGTCTCCATCTCTACTGGGCAGATAATCCAGTCAGCCGTCATCAGTATGGGCCACCCCCTGCCTGGGGAGCTGGGCCTAAGGAATGAGGCTGGGAAGCCTTTCTCTAGGAGCTCTGGGGAGACTACACTCTTTTTTTTATGTTTATTTATTTTTGAGAGAGAGAGAGAGTGTGAGTGGGAGAAGGGCAGAAAGCGAGAGGGAGACACGGAATCGGAAGGAGGCTCCAGGCTCCGAGCTGTCAGCACAGAGCCCAATGTGGGGCTCAAACCCACGAGCCATGAGATCATGACCTGAGCCGAAGTCAGAGGCTCAAACGACTAAGCCACCCAGGCGCCCGAGACTACACTCTTGATGGTGAATGAAGAGATCAGGATCCCGGGGCGGGGCATGGGGTGATGCCAATTATGCATGTGTATACAAACTGAAGTACAGAAGAAAAATGAACTAAAAAAATACTTCGGGGGCGTGGGTTTATCAGTCACATTTTTCTTCCTCATCTGTACATTTTTATTTTTCCTTATTTATTTTTTAAGGGCAGAAAAACTTTTTTATTATTATTCTCTTTTTTACATTTATTTCTTAGTAATCTCTATACCCAACATGAGGCTTGAACTCATGACTCTCTAAGATCACCAGTCGCATGAGCCAGCCGGGGGCCCCAAAGCATTTTTATATCTTTCAAGTATTTTATAATCAGAGAAAACCAATGAGTTTATTGGATTTGTAATTATAGTGGCAGAAAAGTTAGCTTGGTATAAGGAAGAGCTCCTTGGATGGGGACTGACAGGCACTGGGTCCCCGGGGAAGAGGCTCTGCCACCCCTCTGTCCCAGAGCGGGTCAGACCCCCAGTGCCTAGAATGGCCGGCACTTGCTGGGAGGCCTGGAGTGGCGCTGTTGACCTCCGCCCCACGCCGCCACCCTCTGACATCCCCCATGGTCCTGAAATCAATTTTGCATTTCTAATCCCATTATCCGTACACCTGGCAAGCTATGCCTTGAGTGTATTGAACAAACACTAAGCTGATTAGGGTTAGTTGACTGGGTTTCAATACCTCTTTGGGGAAGATTTTATTTCTTCTGTGGACACACTGGGACTGAGGTTTCTTCCCTGGGGATATTACTCCCTGGGAAACCCATGTGCTTTTCCCTTCAGTCAACTCACACCCATCTGGTCATACTGCCAACCCCCATCTCTGGACGACAGTCCAGATTTTATTTATTCTTATTTTCTTCTTTTTTTATTATTATCCAAGTCAGTTATATTTAATGTAGAATGTTTTTCAAAAATAAGCAAAAAAAGGACACAAATCATCTGTAGGCCAACTGATCAGAGATAATCAATATAGTCAAAATGAGGGGCACCTGGATGGCTCAGTTGCTGGTTAAGCGTCTGACTCTTGATGTCAGCTCAGGTCATGATCTCATGGTTCGTGGGTCTGAGCCCCACGTGGGGCTCTGCACTGACAGCTCAGAGCCTGCTTGGGATTCTCTCTCTCTCTCTCTCTCTCTCTCTCTCGGCCCCTCCACTGCTCGAGTTCTCATTCTCCTTCTCTCTCTCTCCCCCACCCCAAAATAAATAAATAAACTTTATTTTAAAAATCTTAAAAAAATAGTCAAAATGAAATATCAAACATACTGCTTGGAAATGTGTTTTTTACATGAAATATATATATATTATATATATAATATATATATAATATATATATCTTGGGTATCTTTTCAAATCTATAAATATGGAGGTCTACACATGCATTTTAATACACACTATTCCATCATGCAACTCAGTCGTTATGAACCATTCCCCTGTGGGTGGACAGGCTTTCTTAGCTTTTGTCTTTACCAACAATGCTGTGATGAACATTCTTGTACTCACCTTTGCCCTCACTTGTCATGATTTGCTTAGGCCAAATTAGAGGAGATAAACTGCTAGTCCGAAGGAAACGCAGTCTCTTTAAGTATGCCTCTTTTGGGGCACCTGGGTGGCTCAGTCAGTTAAGCGATCAACTTTGGCTCGGGTCATGTCTCACGGTTTGTGAGTTTGAGCCCCGTGTCAGGCTGTATGCTGACAGCTCGGAGCCTGGAACCTGCTTCAGATTCTGTCTCTCCCTCTCTCTGCCCCTCCCATGTTCATGCTCTGTCTCTCTCTGTCTCTCAAGAATAAATAAATGTTAAAAAAAATTTTTTTTAAAGTAAGTATGCCTCTTTAAAATGGGTGGAACCTAAGTGTTGGCTCAGAGGCTCCCTCCGGCTCAGACTCCCTGGGTCTGGTTTCTCTGCAGAGTCAGGACTGGGCCCAGGATCTCTGCCTCTAAACCCTGTGATTGTTGTCCCATTGCCCTAGACACATCTATTCTGTGTTTGAAGGATTTTGAAAATGTTTGTGATCTTTTACCAAAGAAGTACATTCTCCCCCACTTTCTCAAACTGTCCCAGATGTGATTTCTCTGCCCCCTCCTCCTCCTTTTGAAATAATTCCCTTGACTCCCTCCTCTGCTTAGCTCTGTAAGTGTCTACTACCATGGTGCCTACAACACTTTCATTCATTCAGGTGATTCAGCAAACAGTAAACCTTCATGAAGCACTTACTCTGTGCTAAGTCGTGGGAAATACAGAAGTGAATGACGGAAGTCCATCCTCATGGAACTTATAAATACTAAAAGACTATCAGACGATGATTAAATTATATGAAGAAACAACAGGGTAATAAGAGAGTGACTGGCTGTGGAGAGACGCTTTAGATAACATGACATGGCTCAGTGCACCCTTGCTTAGTAGGTGACATTTGAATGAAGAGAATATTTCATTATACTTCTCTGTTGATACGTCTTCCTCCCTTGTTAAATGGAGACCACGTATTGTTTTTGTGTACCCCCCCCCACCAGCCACTCCCCGGAGACCATGTGTTGTTATCACAAGATAAAACAGTGCCTGGTGCATAGATGTGTGTGGAATGAATGAATGAATGAATGAACAAATCCGTGGAGGTGATGGTCCCTCCATCCTCTGCATTGTTCAGATCCATGTGGAGCTGAACCATGCGTGAGACCCGACTCGGGTCTCAAACTCATGAATCATGAGATCATGACCTGAGCCAAAATCAAGAGTCAGACGCTTAACTGACTGAGCCACCCAGGCGCCCCTATGAGTCAGTTTTTAAATCTACAAAATGGAGATAATCGCACCTGCCGCACTGACTTGTGAGGATTACGTTGAGATAAAGTGTGTAAGAGCTTGACAGGAAGGCAGGCTCAGCGAAGCGGGGCAGCCAGCCTGGCTGTCCCTGCAGAGCCCCAGGCGCCAGGGCCTGCCAATGACTGGGTGACACGGTGTTGACACCCACCATCAAGACTCTCCCAGAGTGCGGAGTGTGGGGCCGGAGGGCCAGGCGGGAGGTGGAAACCTGGGCAGGACTGCAGGAGAGGGAGAAGATGCCACGTGGCTATACTTCCCACATTATTCCACATTCTTACCCACATCCTGACTTCTCTTTAAAAAGAACTGTTGTACAAACAATATTGAGACATTGAAGGAAATTTTAAAGGAAAAATAAACACCTATGATCTCAGCATTCCAACCCTAAAGTGTTATTTTCTTTCTGTCTAGTTCTTCCTGTTTGGCCAAATACACACATGCCTGATATCACCGCACTTCTGGTGATCTAGGTCATATATTTTGCAGGTCACTTAACATTTTAAAAATAAATGCTCCTTCATTATCCTACTATAGTCGTCATACACAGAATTTTTAATGGCAACCCGATCTTCCATCAGGTTGATGAAGCTACACTTAGTTATTCATTTTCTTTTCTTTCCTTCTTTTTTTTAAGACTTTATTTTTAAGTAATCTCTACACCCAAAGTGGGGCTCAGACTCACAACCCTGAGATCCCCCCTAAGATCAAGAGTCATATGTGCCACTGACAGAGTCAGCCAGATGGCCCTAGTTATTCTTTTCTTAATGCGGGATCTTTAGTTTGCTTCTTTTTTTTTTAATTTCTTTTAATGTTTATTTATTTTTAAGAGAGACAGAGTGTGAGCGGGGGAGCGGCAGAGAGAGAGGGAAACACAGAATCTGAAGCAACTCCAGGCTCTGAGCTGTCAGCACAGAGCCTGACACGGGGCTCTAACCCATGAACCATGAGATCATGACCTGAGCCGAAGCCAGACGCTTAACTGACTGAGCCACCTGGGCACCCCTAGTTTGCTTCTTTTTGCTGTTAAAAATAAATATATATTTGTTTATAGAACTTTTTTCTGTTTTTGCTTTTTTAGAGAGAGAGCTAGTGGGGACTGGGGGCAGCAGGATAGTGAGAGAGGGAGAGAGAGAGAGAGAGAGAGAGAATCTTAAGCAGGCTTCCTGTTCAGCACAGAGCCCGATGTGGGGCTCGATTCTACCACCTGAGATCATGACCCAAGCTGAAATCAAGAGTCAGAAGCTCAACCAACTCAGCTACTCAGGCACCTGTATTTATAGCCTTTTAATGCTTTATGGCTATATTGCTCCCCAGCGGAACAATTTACACTTTGTTAGCAGTATGTAAGCATGTTCTCACAAACTCGGCAGAGAGTGTTTGTGGTTGTTATCTTGTTAGCTTAATCTGGTATTAAATAGGAGCTCTATTAAAGTTCCCCATAAGTGAAATTTAGTTCATATTCTTTGCCCATAATTAAGTCTTGATTAGCTATTTATGAACCTAATCTTTTATCTTATTTGCTGCAAACTTTTTCTCCAGTCTGTCATCTTTTCTCTTTTAAAATTACGTTTTTAATAAATTATAAAAGCAATACATGCTTATGGTAGAAAATTTGAAAAACAGTATTAAAATAAATGTCATCACCTAGTTCATTTATTTTTGAGAGAGAGAGAGTGTGTGTGCATACAGAGAGAAAGGGAGAGAAAGAAGGAGAGAGAGGGAGATCATGTACACAGAGGAGCAGAGAGAAATGGAGAGAGAGAGGGGGAGAGAGAGAGAGAGAGAGACAGAGAGAGAGAGAGAATCCCAAGCAGGCTCCACACTGTTAGCACAGAGCCTGATGTGGGGCTCAAACTCACGAACCAAAGCCTTCCACGTAATTCTGATGAGCAGGTTTAGGGACCACCCCACTGATGTTTTTCACTCCTCATTACATACACCAGAACGTACCATGTTGCCTGGCAAATTGTACGTCCTTAATAAATACGTAACAAATGCACTGAAGAACAAGTGTTTTAAAGTCTTTGTACATGTGTACAGAAGTCAGCGCCACCTCTTTGGATTTTCACAACCATTTTGTGAGACCGGCAACACAGTGGATTGTCCCTGTTTCTTAGAGGCTGAGAGGTGAAGGGACTTACCCAAGGTCACAGATGGAAGGACCAGAGGCTTAGGGTGAGGGACAGAGTTTAGGGAGAGGAGAAAGGAAGTCCGATCCTGGGAAGCAGAGGCAAGGGGGGAAAGAAAAAAACAAAGAAGAGACAAGCAAAGCAGGGGAGGGTTAGATGAGCCCGAAGATATGGAAATGGAACAAGACATTAACAACAGGGGCACCTGGGTGGCTCAGTCGGTGGAGCATTCGACTTCGGCTCAGGTCATGATCTCACAGTTCGTGGGTTCGAGCCCCACGTTGGTCTCTGTGCTGACTGCTAGCGCAGAGCCTGGAGGCTGCTTCAGATTCTGTGTTTCCCTCTCTCTCTGTCCCTCCCCTGTTCACGCTCTTTCTCTCAAAAATAAATAAATGTAAAAAAAAAAAATTTTTTTTTAAACAACAACAACAACCAGAAAAGCCAGACAGGATTATGAAGAGGTGGGACCAGAGGCGCTCTCTCATGGGGGTTGGGAGGGATAGGAGGTTGGAGGTTGGGGAGAATCAGAGGGAGACAGAGTAGGTTTAGAGAAAAGAGCTCGGAGGGCATGAGGCCCCAGAACCTGTTTCTGGGGCACAGGCATGTGCCACTGGTCCCTGAGTGTGATGTTTCCCTTTGGGTCAAAGCACTTGGGCCCAATGTCACTGTGGAAAACACATCCTTCTGCTGACTGTGGCCTCTGCCCCCAGCCTCCTCCTCTAGGACTGTGTGTTTAGGCAGCTACACTGCATTTTTAGAACAATTTTTAACTTGCAGGCTGTACCTGTGGAACCAGAATGTCTGGTTAAGACAAGTTACATAACACCCTCAGCCCTTCTGTGCCAAGGGCGGCAGCAGCCAGATCTGGCCCCACGCAGGTGTGGGCTAGGCCTAGTCAGAGAGGGCAGGAGGTAAAAGGAATGGGGTCCCCTTCCCACCTGCAGACCTGAGCCCCCACTTCCAGAGCCGGAAAACCAAGTGAGACACGACCCAGTCTTGAGTCTCTCATCCAGGAGCCGTAAGAATGTAGCTTTGTTCTGGTCTGAGGTTTCCTGAAGGATTTAGGCTGGACTAAGAGAGAAAATCTGTATCTCCCTCTCTCTCTGACCCTCCCCTGCTCGCACTGTCTCTCTCTCTGTCTCTCAAAAATAAATTAAAAAAAAATTAAAAAATTAAAAAAAAAAAAGAAAGAAAGAACTTCGCCATTGGGATTGGCAAAATATGAACGTGTTACACAAAGGTTTCTGCTGTACCTATTTAAAGGATGATCTGTGATAAATAGTCAAGCCCAGAGCAGAGGGGTGGATTCTATGACTTCTGGAAGACCATCCCACCGATAGTTTATAGTGTTCTGGGTAGATCCCAGGCCAGGACACCCCGATCTCAGTACCTAAGTGCTCAGCTGATGACAAGGCGGGGAGAACAAGGGTGGGAGGGAGATAGAATCCCAGCAAGCCAGCACAGACTCTGCAGAGCAGGCCCAACCTCCTCATTTTATAGACGGATGACTGAGAAGTGACTCCCTTGCCCACAGTCACGTAGAGAAGGGGAAGGTGATGAGGCTGATAGGTCAGTGACAGGTAGTTCAAGGCCTGAAGGTCTTTCACAAACTTAAGGAGGGAGAAGGTGAGCCTAACTCTGACAGCTGCTGGAGCAGGCTTGAGGGAGCATTCGAGAAGCCCCTGTATGCTAAGCCCTGGGTCGGGAGCTGAGCCTTGGCTGCAGGCCACAGATAGGGAGGCATCTAAGAAGTATGGAGGAAGAATGGTTAACAGGACTCAGACATGGACCTCCCAGGATCAAACCAGGGACCCAAAGGGGTGGCAGACATCTCCACCCCCACCTTTCTTCCCAGGCTGGCAAGGTTACTGCCCAATCCTAACAACCCCCCAGGGGCAAGGCCCCGCCCGCTCACCACTTGCCTAGCCAGTAAATAGGCATCCACGGAGCCCACTTTGGGCAGTGCAGCCCCTCCCTCCCTTCCATTCATGTGGCTCACAGGCAGGATCCCTTTCCACAGACACTATAAAAGCCTCCTTGGTCACATTTACCTCCCTCAAGGTCACCCCCCATATTCACCTGGACATCTGCCACAGCCCCCTCACTGGTCCCCTGCCTCCCACTTCTGCTCCTGCTGTCCTCCTCCACTTAGCCAGCAACCAGGGATTGCTAAAACACAATCTAGACGTCTCACTCCCCTAAAAGCTAGGCATGACTCCCCAGAGCCTCCGAGATAAAGCACCAACTCCTTGGGAGAGAACACAAGTCCTTCAGGAGCGGGTCTTTCTTATCCCAGCCTTGCATCTTATCCTCTGCTCTAGGCTCTGCTGTGTTGCTTCCAGAACCTACCAAAACTTTTCACACATCTGGCTTTTGCATGTACTTTGCCTGGGATGCTCTTATACCTCCTGGTCCACCTGGGATATCTCCCACTCATCTTTCAAGTCTCAATCCAAAGCTACTGCTTCTGGGAAGCCTTCCCTGATCTCCTCAGGCAAAGGCTGGCATTTCTTCTCTTGATCTCCTCCACAGCCCACACTTGCCTCTTCCAGTATTCACCACGTTATGTGCTAATTACCCATTTGCCTATTGTGGTAGGCAGCCTCTCGTTGGATGGCTCCCATGATCCCTGCCTCTTGGTATCTCTCCTGTGTCGCACCCTCCCCTTGAGTGTGGGCTGGACTCAGTAACTTCCTTCCAACGACATGAACAGGGCAGAAGTGAAGGGATATCACTTCTGAGATTGGTTACAAAAAGGCTGGCAGCGGTTTCTGACTTGGTTGTCCCCCCCACCCCTCTCTCTCAGAGCTGTCACTCTGGAGGAAGCGAATTGCCACTTGGAGTAGTTCCATGGAAGGGCCCACGTGGTAGGGAACAGAGGTCTCTAGCCAAGAGTCAGTAAGGACTTGAGGTGAGTCCACTGCCATGTGAATGAGCCAGAAGCAAATTCTTCCTCAGTCAAGCCTCGGAGGTGACTGCAGTGCCTGCTGACATTGAATGGTTTTGTTGAGTTAGAGGCATCTGGCTAAGCTGTCCCCAGGTTCCTGACCCACAGAAACTCACATAACAAATGGTTGTTTGAGCGCTCTCACTTTTGGGGAAATCTGATGACCAATAAACATCTTCTCCATTGGCCTTAGATCTCCTTGGGGACTGACTTATTCACCTTTGGATCTGCTGGGGCAGCTCACTGGGGACAATGAAAAGAACCTACAAGTTTTGAGGATGCCCCCCCAAAAAATTAACTAAAAAATAAATTAAATAAATGTTACATAAGAATGGTTCCTGAATCAGAATGACATCAGCCTTCTCAACAGCAACTCTGGAAGTTAGAACACAGTGGAACCAGATCTTCAAAATTCTAAGGAAAATGATATCCAATCCACAGCAATTAAGTGTGAGTGCGAAACATTTTCAGAAAAGATCTAAAAAATTTACCTTCTGCGCACCCATCCACTGTCTCAGGAAGCTACTCAAGGGTGTGCTCTGCCAAAACAAGGGTGTAAAGCAAGAAAGAAGGAATGGGAGTCAGGAGCTGAGAGCCAATAAAGCTAGGAGGAGGGACCATCTAGCTGATGGTGAGGGAAGAGCCCAAGAAGACAGCTATGGCCGAGGCCTGGAGGGTGACCAGTCCAGACCACAGCAGATCAGAAGGCAGAGGAAGGTATGGGTCTATTCTGGAAGCAGCAACTGAGAGAATGGCTAATGTAATGAGTCTATTGCCTCGAGATTTACACACAAATGGGGGAATGATTGAGGTTGAATTAGTAATGGATATAAGGAACATGAAGCAAATGAAAAAAGTAAGGTAATTATTAACTCCAGCAAAAACAAAATGTTGTACAGGAAAAAGTCATCATAGTATACTACGTAAGCTGTGACTAGAGTTGACAAGACCAAAAATATAAACAGTGAATGCTGATCTAAAGAAAATTACAACGTAACTCAATTGGGAAGAAGAGGGGATGGGAAGTGTGCTGTGTGGGGGGGGGGGGGGCGGGAAGAGCAAAATGAGGTACGTCCTAAACTTTGATAGTGATAAGTAGATACACAAAGAATTGGCTGAAAAAGTTGAAAGTGGCTCTGAGGAGTTGGAAATGGTGTCTAAGTTGCAAGAGACAACTGTTTTTTTCTTTTTTTGTTTTTTTAAATGTTTATTTTAGAGAGAGAGACAGAAAGTGTGAGCGGGGGGAGGGGTAGAGAGAGAAGGGACAGTGGATCCAAAACAGGCTCTGTACTGAAAGCTCAACACAAGGCTTGAACTCAGGAACCGTGAGATCATGACCTGAGCCAAAGTTGACACTTAACTGACCGAGCCACCCAGGCGACCCAAGACAACTGTTTTTCATAACAAGTCTTACGGAACTATTTAACTTGTTGAACTATGTGTAAGTATAACCCTTTTACAAATTAAACTTAAAAGTCTACCACAATTTCTACATATAGAAGATTTTCAATAAGTGTCAACCTTTACTATTCCCTCCGTATGACGTCTCCATCAGCCCGCTATACTTGCAGGTAGATATGATGTATTAGGACACTTGGCCACAAATGACAAAGCCTCAACTCAAACTGGCAAACACCTATTGTGTCCTGTCACAAACGAGCTTCAGTCATGGCTGGATCCAGTGTTCACATGGCATCAGCAGAGATCTTCCTGTCTCCATTTCTTGGCTCTTATTTCTTGTGTTGACTTCATTCTCAAGCAGGCTCTTCTCACACCTTGGCAAGCTCGTCTCCAACACCCCCAAGGTTTCTAACCTACCAGCTTTGCGATCCTAATGGAAGGAGAGGGTCTCTGCCTGGTAGGTGCAAAAAAATGCCTGGGATAGACACTCATCGATCTGCTTGGGTCACATGCTCATCCCTCAACAGACTGCTACAGCCAAAGAGAGAGAGCCCTGGGATTGGCTGAGCCTGAATCGCATACCCACCCCTGGACCCATGGACAAAGTGAGGGTGTATTGGTCTCGCAAAGAATATCTGGGTGCTGTTACTAGAAAAAGAGAGGCTGCATGCTGCAAAACCAACATCTGTGCTGTCTCCTGAAGACAGACACTGCTGCTTGCCTTCTCGGCACAGGAGCCGCTGGTTAGGAACCTCCTCCTAGAACACTACATAACTGGCCCACTCCCTCTGCTTCACAAGAGCTGTTCAATATTTAAAGACATGTCCCACGTTCCCACATCTTCTTGTCTCCAGGGAAACAACCTAGGCCCTCTGATCTCCCTTGCATGACAGTTTCTTTTTTTTTTTAATGTTTATTTATTTTTGAGAGAGAGAGAGTGAGAGAGTGAAAGGGCAAAGGGCAGAGAGAGAGGGAAACACAGAATCCCAAACAGGCTCCAGGCTCTGAGCTGTCAGCACAGCACCTGATGTGGGGCTTGAACCCATGAACCTCGAGATCATGACCTGAGCCGAAGTCAGAAGCTTAACCTACTGATCCACCCAGGCGCCCCTGCATGATGGTTTCTAGACTCCTCACCTTCCCAGCTCTCTTTCCCTGGATGCTGAGTAGTGTCACAATGTGGTACCCAGAGTTGAACGAAGCTCCAGATGTGGCCTGACCGGCCCAAATGCCCATGGGTTGCTTGTCTCATTTCTCCTTGTTAGTGGAGCACCTTGAAGGTGCATTAGAGTTTTTTAGTGACTATAATGCACTGTTCGCTCACATTCAGCTTCCGCCAACACCTTTCATTATATGAGTGGTCATTAAGCCAGGGGTTCCTCATTCTGCATTCATGCAGTTGGTTCTTTGAACCTAAATAAAGGACTTTGTCTTTGTCTTTGCTAAATTTCATCTTCTAAAATTTGGCCCATTATCTGGTTGAGGTGTTGTGAATGTGGATCCTGTCTTCAGTGTAAGCATCTTTCCAGGTTTTGCATAATCCACCTATTTGATTGGTAGACAGACTCTTTATTTTCATCCAAGAGGATAATAAGATAAATTCGGGTCAAGGATAAAGCCCTCTGTCCTACTGCCCAAGTCCACATGCTATCTCATGATTATGCAATTGGCTATGGAGCAACCAAGTTGTTTTAGTTTCCTAGGGTTACCAGAACCATTACCACAAACTGGGTGGCTTAAAACAACAGACATTCATTTTCTCTCAGTTCTGGAGGCTAGAGGTCCTAAGTTGAGGTGTTAGTAGGGCCACGTTCCCTCCAAGGACTCTAGAGAAGAACTTCATCGCCTCTTCCTAGCCTTTCTTGGTCGTCGGTAATCCTTGACATCCCTTGGCTTTAGCTGCATCCCTCCGTTTCTGCCTCTATCTTTACATGGCATTCTTCCCCCTGTGTGTGTTTTCTATGTGTTTCTGTGTCCAAATTTCCCTATTCTTAAATGGATACCATTCGCTGGACTTTGCCTGCACCCTGATCCAGTAGGAGTTCATCCTAACTAGATTATATCTGCAAAGGCTCTATTTCCAAATGAGGTTACATTCACAGGTACCAGGGGTGAGGACTTCTTCCAACATTATCTTTTTAGGGGACACAATTCAACCTACTACACAAGTGGTATCAGACTTCATCTCCCTTATCTCTTTCTTGACCTCTAAGCTCCGTAGAGCATCTCTGTCAGAAGCTTTGCTGCAATCCAGACAGCCATGGGATTCCATGTACCCTAACCGCATAAATCAGTCAACTTGCTCGACTAACACAGTCTAGAGTGCTGGTTGCCACCCAGAGCTGTATGTGGCTGCCCTGTCCCTTTCCGCTTTTCAGATATTCTGATAGACTCTCCCCCTGGGGGAGGCCAGAATCTCCTGGGGGTGGGGACGGGGTAGTTGGATGAGGGAAGCCATGGGGCATGGTTAAGAGTCTGGGCTTTGGAATGAGACCGACCTATGACTTTGGGCTAGCTTACTCAACTTCTCTTGCATCCCATTTTCTTTACCTGTAAAATGTGAGTGATAAAACTTACCATAAAGACATCCCAGGATAGAAGTGTCTTATGGCCATTGTTGCTGCTGCTGCTCTTCAGCTGCTTGGGATCTGGGTGAATGTAGATCTGAATCCAGACCTTCAGTGTCCCCCGAGGCATGTTCCTTAATGCACCTAAACCCTTTTCAGACTTCCGCATCTGTAAAATGAGAAGCCTGAGTCTCAGGGTGCTGTGAACTCTGAGTATACCCCGCATAGAGCCTGGGGCAAGTCAAAGCAGCATAAATGTTTGCTTCTTCCCCTTCCCTTCCTCTCCTAGGAACAAAGGAAGTAATGTTAGTCTGGCATGACCTATTCTCAGGAAACCCATGGTGGCTCCTTTATAATCATTCTGTTTTCTATCTTTGGGGAGAGACCTTGCAGTTAATTTTGAGCCAGATTTCATAAAGACTCTAAATTGTTTTTAAAAACAAATGTTAATTTCTCCAGCAGGCCCCTTAGTTCTTTAGGAAGCCCTTTTGAGTCACTATTTTAATTTTTATGCCCATTTTACCCAGGCAGTAAGTGAAGGCAGGGGTTAACAATGGCCCCATGGCCATGTAGTAACAAGGGATGACAGGAATGGAGAAGGGCTTTGATCCACACCCTCAAACTCCAAGCCTTATGCTTTGCCTTTACACATAAAAAAATTAGATTTTTAAAAAGAAGCTTGGGGCCCCTGGGTAGCTCAATTGGTTAAGCATTCAACTTTGGCTCAGGTCATGATCTTATGGTTCGTGAGTTCGAGCCCCATGTAGGGCTCTATGCTGACAGCTCAGAGCCTGGAGCCTGCTGCAGATTCTGTTTCTCTCTTTCTCTCTGCCCCTCCCCTGCTCATACTCTCTCTCTCAAAAATAATAAAATAAAAAATAAATTAATTAAAATAAGCTTAATTACATACATACATTAATATCCTTTTAAAAAATCAGAACAGGGGCTCAGTTGGTTAAGTGTCCGACTCTTGGTTTCATCTCAGGTCATGATCTCATGGTTTCCTCATTCAACACCCACGTCAGGCTCTGTGCTGGTAGCGTGGAGCCTGCTTGGAATTCTCTTTCTTTCCATCTCTCCCTGCCCCTTCTAGCATCCCTGCTAGCATGCTGTCTCTGTCTCTCTCAAAAACAAATACATAAACTTAAAAAAAATCAGAAAATTACTGGTATACATTCTTTGTCCATCACTTTCCATTAGAACTTGTTCTTGTCTCCACATCCCCAGGGGTAACTACTATTTATGAGTTTGATATGTATGTCCCAGAACTTTAAAAATATAGACATTTCCATTCCTTTATTTATATATAAGCCTACACAATATACATTGTATTGTGTTTGGGGGAGTGTTTTCACAGAGATGGCATCATATATGTTTTAGCAACTTGCAGTTTTTACTCCACATTTTGAGAGTTCTTCTGTCAAAACACATAAATCTGGTTTGTCCCTTTGGTCCGCAGTATTCCACTCAAATGCGCCACGATTGATGGACCCTTCCCCTGTTGGTAGCCCCGTGCCCCTGCCCCATTTCCCAGTGTTTCTGAGGGTTGGAGGCTTTGTGGACTAGGTCCTGAGCCACTTTCAGGAAGCCTCCTGGGCTCACAGACTTACTCAGCTGGAAAGGCCAGAATCATGGGGAGTTCACTTTGAAAGCAGAGGCCACCTGCAGGCCTTAACTGTCTGGGTTCAAGATCAAGGGCTTCCCCCAGGCCACCTGCTGCAGAAGCAGGAAGGCCCAGCAGAGCCCCAGGAGCTTGCGGCAACCTTCAGTTCCTCCCTGCTGGGCCAGCCCTCCACACCTCTGTGGGCCAACAGGACCTGCTAACAGTGTAAGATAAAAAGAGAAGTACAGTAAACATGATAACTAGGCTGTTATTGAGTAAAAGGCAGCAGTAAAACAGTAAAAACAAACTAACTGATTATAGTGCAAATACAAAAACAAAGAGAGATTAGACTCTTTCTGATGAGGCCTTGATCTAAATTAGGACTCACCAAGAACAGGTCCTGAGCCCTTGGGAGTACTCCCTCTCTCCTGCAAGAATTCATCCTTCCTCAGGGATCGAGTCTGGGGTCTTCCTGAGCTGTAGTCCTTGTTAGGGCCCATTGTGGCGAACTCCCAGCCCAAACTTCTTCTGGTTCAGTAGTGACACATTTGGATCACCTGGGAGATTTAAAACAAACAAACAAACAAATAAGCAAACAATTTCCCAGTAGTTGGGGGTAAATCAATTGGGGGTGGGGAGCTACGAATTAACATCATTAACTTGTAGCTTTTGCTTATTTCCATGGTATAAATACTGCCCCCATGGCCCATTTAAGCTGCTAAACTGCTTTACCAACTGGCTTGCAAATTCATGCATTCATTGTTCAAGAAAGTGGCATCAATTTAGAACCCTTTGTAGCTTTTCTGCTTTCCAAGAATTTCCAATATACACCATGATCAGAAAAATCAACCAAACTTCAGAAAGTTATTTATAGCCAAATAATTTATAAAACAACTTTCTGAAATCTCTTTCAGAAAGTTTATAGCAGAAGATATTCAATGTGGGCTGTGGGCTTGTCTTACTGTGTTTGGGATGATAACACAGGAGCTTCCACAAGGAAGTATTCCCAGGGCCTACAGAGAGCATGGGAGAGAAGGCAGTCCTCACTATGGGGAGGCAGACAAAAGAAGCAGCCACTGGCCACGGAAACCCTCCTCTGCACAACCTCAGCGTTCACAGGGAAGGAAGCTTCCAAGATTCTGAGAGGTAATGCAACTTGCTCAAGGTCAAATGACCAGGTCTCAATTCAGGACTTCTGAACCCAGAATTAGGTTCCTTTGCAAAACATACTAGGGCACTCCTCATGGAGTCTGGGACCTCAACTCAGGTCTGGAAGCTTTAAAGTTAGGGTACTCCCTCCCTTTGCCCATTTCTTGACCCTCAGCCATGCCCCGCAGACTCCAAGTTGATCCCACCTGAGCCAAGAGTCTCCAAGGCGGGGGTGGGGATGGGGTGGGGGGGTGGGGGGGTGCTGTGAGCCCACAGCCACCTGACGCCCAGGAGAAAGCCTTAATTACCCACATCTCAGCCACACCTCTGCAAGGCTTCCCAGGACCGAAGAGGTGCCTGCAGGGCAGGAGTAAGGGAAGCCAGGAAAGCTTTCAGACCTTCTGCAAAGGTGAGGAGGCACGCTAGTGTGGTTTAGGAGCCAGACCTGCTGATCCCCAGGGCAGGCCCACACACAGGGAGCTGTTCCCTGCAGCCCAGGTCGTATAACCCAGGGGAGGTCAGCCAGGCAGGCAGTCATTCCTACAAAGACAGGGGATACCCCATCACTTGCAGTGAGCTACTGCCCCCCCCCCCCCACAAGGAGCTCTTTGGATCACCCTTTCAGTGGCAAAGCTACCGATTCCCCATTTCCTGCACTGGGGAGGGTTGAGGACTCCCTCAGCCACCCAGGTCTGCTCAATCAAGTGCATCATTGTCTTACTAGGAGTGAGCTTAGGCGGAGAACAGTTGATTCCCTCCAGTATCATCTACTCTGGCCAGCTCTGGGTTTGCTACAGTGGGGGTGAGGCCTGGGGAGGTTTGCCCAAATAGCCCTCAGGGGCTCCGGAGTCCTGGCCTCCAAGGTCAGCACTGAAACTGAGAATCCTGGAGAGGCCCTGCTCTATACCCTCCTTGGCATGTTTCCCTGGGCAGGCCAGCTGGACATAGCTGGGAGGAAGAAAGGGCGGGCTCCTTGTGCGATGGGGAGGGCGTGTGCTCCTGGCGGCAACCTCTCCTGTCTCTAAAATTATATGTGGATTAAAAACACTCCATCTGGCCAGAGCAGATGGAATCGGCTGGAAGCATAATCAGGACACTGGATTTCAGATCTGTGGCTCTCTGTATATCGGGAAGAAAAATAAAAGACAAAAATGCCAGGATAGAGGTATATGATAAGGTGTGTGTGTATGTGGTGTTTATGTGTCACATGATGTGGGGAGGGGACACTGACTCAGTGTGGGTGGTAGGAAGCTGATTTTGCGAGGGGCCGATTCATCAAAGGAAATGGGAAATTTAAGTCAGAGTAGATGAGGGAACTGGCAAGCAGGGCAAACTGTGAGCGGTCAGAAAAAGACAGCCATGCCCTCCAGGCTCCCAGAGCTCAAAACAGTCTAACAGAAGTCTGAAGAAGGAGAGGAGAGGTCCAGCTACACCAGTTCCTTGAGGGCCTCAGGGCATCCCTCCTGCCCTGAGGCACTGCACACAAGAAGGAGGGCAGAAGGCAGTGACAGTCAAGAATATGGGCGCAAGCAGCAGAAAACCTGACGTGCAGGTGCTTGTACAAATAGTGTCTTTGTGTCACACAATAAAATATCTGAAAGTGGGTGGGTTAGGTGCTCCGTAGTGTCGGGGCTGGCATCTCTGTGGTTCTCTTGGCTTTTCCTGTAAAAAGATGGTTACTGTGGTTTGAAATATCAGGAACCTTTTCAAAATAGTAAGGGAATGGAGCCAGGCAACTTCCACTTGCATCCCATTGGCCGGAACTGGTCACATGATCACCCCCAGTCACGCGGTAGGCTAGGGAAGCAGAGCGCAGGGTTGCCACGGCTTAGCCCTGCGGGCCACTCGGTTGCCCAGACAAAATCAGGGTTCTGTTAGTAGGGAAGAAGGGGAAATGGATATTGGGAAGGCAACCAAGCCCAGAAGTGACACCCTGAATGGCAAAGATTTTCGGTAAACACTGAATTAATATTCCAAAGTTGAGCTGAAAGAGTCTCCAGCAAACAGCGAGGCCCGGCTTTGAGAATGGGATTCCAAGACCCTTGATAACAATCCCTTCAGTCATCACTCATCGTCTCATTTAACCTTCACAGCAACCGCACTAGGTAAATGTTCTTATTTCTCCCATTCTGCAGGCAAGGGAGGAGAGTTTCATACTTTGCCCCTCACACTTTGCAGGAATACACCTGGGTCAAGATTTCACAGGCTCCAATCCGGATACTCCTCAGCTTTTTGGTCCTAAACTATTTGCTCCTTATAGGAATCTGTCCCACCCTCCTTCATTAAGTTACTGATCTCTGACCCTTCCCCAGGATCAAAACACCAGTAAAAAGGTCTTCGAAGTCAGACAGACCAGCATGCAGATCTTTATTCTTCTACTTGTGAGTGTGTGGCCATGGGCAAGCTACTGAGCTCTCTGGGCCTCCTAAAGCTTGAAAAGTGGTAGGATTAAATAGATGGTGGGTTAGGGCACCCAGCACAATGCCTAGAGACAGCAGGTGTTTCATAGCATCAGTGCCTTGCTAGAGATGCAGCGATGTGGAAGTTCAGCCACGGAACACCTCTGGTCCAATGTGCATAAAGCACAAGCACATTTCCCACACACTTTCCTGACAAAATCTAACTCTTTATAATCAGGAGTCTTCTATTTTGTTTTCCTTTGCCACTAAAAAGCTGACTCGGCTTGAAGTCCTCAGTAGTTACTTCAGCTAACACCAAACATCTACTAAGTGCCAGGTACTCTGCTACTCAGGGGCTGGGTCTTTGCCCACTGAGAGTTCACAGTCTATGTGCAGAATGCCACATGCAGGCGAGTAACTCCAAAACAAGGCAGGTCGTGGAGAGAGATGTACCATGATAATTCAAGATGCCAGGACTTCAGAGGTGGCAGAGGTCATCTGGACATGGTGTGGTCTTGTCATTCCTTCTCTAGGGAGCAGTTCTCCAGGGCTGCGGTGGAAGAGGTGTCACCAGAACCAGCTATATAACTTGCAGGGCACCTTGTAAAAAAAAAATTTCAGCAACAGCAGAGCCTTAAACCAAATGTGGGGCCCTTTTGAGCATAGGGCCCTTTGTGACTGTATAGGCCACATGCGCATGCATCTGGCCCCGAGTGCCACCATTCCTTGGCCCCCATGCTGGGCAGTCAGATCCTGCAGAGACAGCAGCTGTTGCCTCTGGGAAAGGTGGGTGGGCAGACCCTGTGGGAAACGGGCCAGCAGGCCTCCTCCAAGCTCCTGACGATGCGTCATGGCTCCTCACTTCTGCCTGAGACTCATTTCTGTCTGATGAGAGTCAGACTATGGGGGTGACTATAGGTTTCCACAAGCTGGAGCGGACAGCAATTTCCCCAGCGTGAGAAAGAGCTGCCCTGCGATGGTCTCAGGGTGGTTGACAATGTCTGGTCCCTTGCTGTGTCTTCTGCCTCACCACAAAACACCAGCAGAAGGTTCAGGGGCCAGGAAAAGGGATGTGAGCCACTGATACTAATAATTGCAAATGAAGGAAGCTCCAGGAACACTCTATTCTCAGAGACAGATGCCATGGACAGAAACTGAAATAGGACGTGTAATAAACTATACTGTATACACAAATATTTATTTGATGTCTGCATAAAAGTGATATATCAAGTGACATCTTGGACTGGTTGGGCCCTCCAGAGGTCACTACCCTCCAGTTATTTCAAGGCAAATACAGAAAATTCTGTGATGTGGAGCATCACTGGGGCATCAACCATCTGGGGGGCCATGTAACAGGTCTGAAGACACACAGAGCTGGCACTGCCCCGTCCTTGTACTGCTCTGCTGCCCACTTAGGACTTATTTTGACCTTCCTCAGGGTGCAAGAACAGATCCTTGTCAACACCCTAGTTTGGTTGAGGACCTCTATTTCTGTGCACTGCCTTTGGGAGCAGCTCTGACTGGGGGCAACCCAGCTCCACTCCTTTTGCTTCAGCCCCAGACACTAGGCCAGAAGGACATAGACTAAGTGTGGGATTCTCCCGGCAGTGATGGCAGAAGCAAGTAAACCATAGGTGTGCCGTGGTCAGGCCTGAATTCACCCCTTTACAGCCCTCGGTTACAGGAAGGGTTAGAAACCCTCCTCTATAGCTTAATCTCTGGCATGAGGACTTCCTGAATGCCCCTCTTTTGAAATGAGTTTAGGCTATGCAGCCAGGTCCCTCCAGTGGCATCCTGAGTGATGGGTCGCAGCCAAGATAGGTCTCTGGGCTGGTCCATAAGTCCAGGGAAGATGAGGCTTTGTAATGAACTTCTGTGTATCCTGGCTGTGCTGAGCCCAGGTATCAGCATCTGGCACTCAGAGGGTGTAGGCAGAATTTCAGCTTGGCCTGCCCTCTTTAAAAATGACAATTTTTAGGGGTGCCTGGGTGGCTCAGTCGGTTAAGCGTCCAACTTCGGCTCAGATCATGATCTCATAGCTTGTGAGTTCCAGCCCTGCATCAGGCTCTGTGCTGACAGCTCAGAGCCTGTAGCCTGCTTCAGATTCTGTGTCTCCCTCTTTCTCTGCTCCTCCCTCATTCGTGCACGCGCGCGCACTCTCTCTCTCTCTCAAAAATAAAATAAAAACATTAAAAAATTTTTAATGACAATTTTTAGAGGCGCCTGGGTGGCTCAGTCAGTTAAGCATCCAACTCTTGATTTCGTCTCAGGTCATGATCTCACAGTTCCTGAGTTCAAGCGCTGTGTCGGGTTTTGCACTGACAGTGCAGAATCTGCTTGGGAATGTTTCCCTCCTTCTCTCTCTAGCCCCTCCTCCCTCCCCCTCCCCCACTCACTTGTGCTCTCTCTCTCTCTCTCTCTCTCTCTCAAAAAATAAACAATGAGCTTAAAAATTTTTTAATGACAATTTTTAGCTACCATCAAAAAAACTGGAAGATAATAACATTGGCCAGGATGGGGAGACAAATTGGAATCCATGTACTCAGTTAGTGGAATATAAAATGGTGCAGCTGCTATGGAAAACAGCATGGTGGTTCCTCAAAACATTAAAACTACCATATGATCCAACAAGTCCACTTCTGGGTATGTATCCCAAAGAACTGAAACTAGAGTCTTGAAGTGTCCATTTACAGAAAAATGGATAAACCAAACTCAAGTGTCCATTTACAGACAAATGGATAAAACAAATGTGGGATACAAATACAACAGAATATTACTCAGCTTAAAAAGGAAGGAAATTATGATACATGCTACAACAAGGATGAACTTGGAAGACATTATGCTAAGTGAAATAAGCCAGTCACAAAAAGGCAAATAGTATGAGTCAATTTATGTGAGGTACTTGGAGTAGTCAAATTCATAGACAGAGAGTAGAATCATGGTTGTCAGAGGTGGGAATGGCGTGTTCTTGTTCAGTGGACACAGGGTTTCAGTTTTGCAAGAGGAAAGCATTCTAGAGATTGGTTTCACGACAATAATGTGAATGTACTTAATGCTACAGAACTGAACAAACGATCATAAAAGTTGTATGGAGCCACAAAAAACTTTGAATAGCCAAAGCAATCTTGAAAAAGAAAATCAAAACTGAAGGCATCACAATTCCAGACTTCAAGTTATATTACAAAGTGGTAGTAATTAAAACAGTAGTAGCATAAAAACAGACATATATATCAATAAAACAGAAGACTCAGAAATGAACCCACAATTATATGGCCAATTAATTTCAACAAAGGAGGAACGAATACACAATGGGAAAAAGACAGTCTCTTCAACAAATGATGTTAGAAAAACTGCACAGTACATGCAAAAGAATGAAACTGGAATATTTTCTTTCAGCATACATAAAAATAAACTCAAAATGGATTAAAGACCTAAATATAAAACCTGAAACCATAAAAATCCTTGAAGACAGCACAATCAGTAATTTTCCCCATATGGGTCATAGCAACATTTTTCTAGATATGTCTCTGAGGTAAGGGAAATAAAAGCAAAAATAAGCTGTTGGGACTACATCAAAATCAAGTTTTGTGCAGAGAAGGAAACAATCAACAAAACTGAAAGGCAACCTACAGAATGGGAGAAGATACTTGCAAATGACATTTCCAATAAAGGGTTAGTATCCAAAATATATAAAGAACTGATACAACTCAATACCCAAAAAATAAACAATATAATTTAAAAGTGGGCAGAAGACATACAATGGCAAATGGACACGTGAAAAGATGCTCAACATTACTCATCATCAGGGAAATGCAACTCAAAACTACTATCTATGAGATACCACCTCACACCTGTCAGAATGGCTAAAATCAAAAACACAACAAACGAGTGTTGGTGAGAATGTAGAGAAATAGGAACCCTTATGTACTGTTGGTGGGAGTGCAAATTGGTGCAGCCACTGTGGAAAACCATATGGAGGTTCCTCAAAAGATTAAAAATATAACTACCTTACAATCCAGGAATAGCACTGCTGGGTATTTACCCCCAAAATAGGAAAACACTAATTCAAAGGGATACATGCATCTCTATGATTACTGCAGCCTTATTTACAAATGCCCAAGATATGGAAACAGCCCAAGTGTCCATCAATTGAAGAATGGATAAAGAAGATGTGGCATATATATACAATGGAATATTATTCAGCCATAAAAATGTATGGAACCTCCAATTGCAGCAACATGGATGGAGCTAGAGTGTATTATGCTAAGCAAAATAAATCAGAGAAAGACAAATACCATATGATTTTGCTCCTATGTGGAATTTAAAAAACAAAACAAATGAGCAAATGGAATAAAAGAGAGAGTGAGACAAACCAAGAAACAGACTTTTAATTATAGAGAGCAAACTGATGGTGACCAGAGGGGAGGTCGGTGGGAGGATGGAGGAAATAGGAGATGGGGATTAAAGAAAGCACTTGTCATGATGAAGTAAAATAAAACAAAAATAACAGCAGCAAAAAACACTACTGAACTGTACACTTAGAAGTGCTTAAAATGGTAAATTTTATATTGTGTGTAGTTTACCACTATTAAAAGCATTTGCCACTATTAAAAATAAAAATCTTAACATTTTGTTGTTTTTCTGCATATAAAGGAAAACTTACTAAAATTCTTGAACTTACAGGGAAGTCTAAAGAAGGAAAGATATATCTCATATATTATGTGAAAAAACTCAGAATGAAATAAAAGTGACCATAACCTCACTACCCAGAGACAACTGCTGTTAATAATATGATATACTTTCTTCTGTATTTTTAAAAAATTTTTAATGCTTATTTATTTTTGAGAGAGAGACAGGGAGAGATAGAATGCGAGCGGGGTAGGGACAGAGAGAGAGAGGGAGACACAGAATCCAAAACAGGCTCCAGGCTCTGAGCTGCAGCACATTCCCTGCCGATGCGGGGAGAGATCATGACCTGAGCCAAAGTTGGATGCTTAACCACCTGAGCCATCCAGTCACCTCTACTTCCTTCTATATTTTGAACATCTATATATGTGTAAACATCGATCCATCCATCTATAATTTATATCATTCAATAGGTACAATTATAGGGGCACCCGGGCAGCTCATTCGGTTAGTGTCTGACTTCAGCTCAGGTCATGATCTCATGGTGCTTGTTCAAGTCCTGTGTTGGGTTCTGTGCTGACAGCTCAGAGTCTGCAGCCTGCTTCGGATTCTGTGTCTCCCTCTCTCTCTGCCCCTCCCCCACTTGTTCTCTCTCTCTCTCTCTCTCTCTCTCTCAAGAATAAACATTTAAAAAATTAAACAGGTACAATTATATATGCTACCTTTTCACTTAATGTATTATAAGTACTTCCCAAATCTCCCATAACAAGATTTTTAATGGCTTCTTGATATTTAATCATATGGACATAACAAAATTTGTTCAACTAGTGTTCTATTTCTGAACATTTAGTTTGTTTGAATTTCTTCAATATTTTAAACGATACCGTGATAAACATCCTTATGTATATACTGTTGTGCACATTCCCAGTCATTTTCCTTTTTAAATATTTTTTTAAATGTTCATTTATATTTGAGACACAGAGACAGAGCATGATCGGGGGAGAGGCAGGGAGAGAAGGTGACACAGAATCCGAAGCAGGCTCCAGGCTCTGAGCTGTCAGCCCAGAGCCCGATGTGGGGCTTGAACTCACGATCCATGAGACCATGACCTGAGCCAAAGTGGGACGCTCAACCGACTGAGCCACCCAGGCGCCCCCTCCCCCAGTCATTTTCTTAGAAACATTTCCCAGAGGTGAAGTTACTGAGTTACAGACTGTGTTGGGGAGGATGGTGACACTCACCAGGCCTCCTCTGATAACCCTGCGTTGGCTGATGGGGCCAGGGCTCACCTGGTGCTCACGCTGTCCCTTCCAGGGCAACTGAGACCCCAGCCTTTCTCTCCTTTCACTTCTGCTAGATTTGACTCGTGCGGGTGCCAGAGAACTAGATGCTCTGGGATTTAAGCAAAGTAAAACAATGTGTCTCAATGGGCTAACTTGGTAGGTTCAACTGACATCTTACAAAAAGTCCAGAATCTGTTGTGGGAGAGAACTTAAAGCTGGCCTCATTCAATCCTGTCATTCTATAGAGCAGAAAAATTAGGCACACAAGGATAGCATTTCCTTTCCTTGATAGATAAACTGAGCTAAAACTGAACTTGGTCTATCACCCCAGGGCGGTCTGGAATCACAGCAGAGAGTAAATTCTCCAGCTCACTGCCCCAAGTGCCAGGTTCCAGAATAGCTATGGGGTCAGCTGGGACCTTTTTGAAAGCCTGAGGGACAACTGTCTTATGACTGCTCAGGAGGAGCCAGTATAACTCTCTCCAGGACAGCGGCTCAGACTCTTACATGATAAGCTCAGAAAACCAGGTCTCACATTTATAACACAGGCAGCCCTTCCGTGGGCAAGCATGTGGGTGCGTGGTCTGCACCTGGCCAGAGAGAGGCAGACAAGACCCAGACTTGCCCTGTGTGAGAAATGGAGTGGGGAAGGACAGGGAAAGGGGGAAACGATGCCGCTCTCACTGAGCACCTGCTGTGCGCCAGGCCCTGTGCTGGGCGCCCACCTTATTGCCCCAGGCCTCAATACCACCCGAGGAGGTAGGCATTAGCTCCCTGTTGCACATGAGTCTCAGAAAAGGTAAAGAACTTTGACCAAAGGTCAGACTAATAGCAAATGTAGTCAAGATTCCAGCCTAGGTTGACCAATCAGCAGCTGCAGTCTTTTGTCTTGGTTTTTTTTTTTTTAATGGGCTCATTTATTTATTTTATTTTATTTATTAAATTAAGACTTTTTATGGAAGTACATTTGACACACAATGTTGCCTTTGTTTCAGGCATACAACATAGTCTTTTGACAACCCTATACGTTGTGTTCTACGTTGCATGTCACCATACAACACTATTTCGATACTACTGAGTATACTCCCTATGCCGTACCTTTCATCCTCGTGATACATTCATTCCGTAACAGCTGCAGTGCTCTTACCACAACGCTCGTTACTCATGAGGTCCCAGAACACACTTCTGCACATAATGATAAAAGAGAGGCACACGAGGCACACTTAACTCAGCTGGTTAAGTGTCCAACTCTTGATCACGGCTCAGGTCATGATCTCACGGTTCGTGGAGTTGAGCACCATGTCAGGATCTATGCTGACAGTGCAGAGCCTGCTGGGATTCTCTCTCATTCTGTCTCTCTCAAAATAAATATATAGACTTAAAAAGAGAGAGAGACACACACACACAATCGTGCACATGTCGGGAAACTGGTTTCATAACATAGTAAAAGGACAAGTTAGAGGGAAGGTCAGTCAAGTGTGTTAAGAGGTAGCAGTGTGATCTCCTCTAGCTCCAAGCTCTGTGAATCACAGAATTCTGGTAGGAGTTGAGGGACCAACATGAAGGCCAGCATCCAAGAAGCCTGATGATACCACAAGAAAAAGGCAGCCACTGTGGGGAAGGACAAAGCCTGGTATTGGGGGGTGGGATCTCAGTGTCACCCCTGGCTGAGCCAGGCCCACTCTGTCAGCCTGGGCAAGTCACCTCACCTCTCTGAACTCAGCTCTTCATGTGTAAACTGGGAAACCTTCCTCACTCTCCTCCAGACATCACCCCATTTCAGTCCTTCCCTCTACAGCAAAATTCCTCCAAAGTGTTGTCTATATTTACCTCCAAGTCCTTTTTTTCTGAATCTATTTAAAAATGTGCACTTATTATGAATTACTTCTTAAATAAAAAAAAAAAAACCATGTGTTATATGTTACAAAGAATATTCAAACAAACCTATGCACCTGCTGGTCAGCTTAAGAAATGTGGAATACCAAGGCATCTGAAGCCCCAACATCTCCCTCTACTCCACCCCAGGGTTCCAAACTTAGCATATGTCATTCCCTTCCTCTCCATTAAACTTCTTTTTAATGTTTGTTCATTTATTTTTTGAGAGAGAAACAGAGTGCGAGCTGGGAAGGGGCAGAGAGAGACAGAGACACAGAATCTGAAGCAGGCTCCAGGCTCTGAGCTGTCAGCACAGAACCCGATGTGGGGCTCGAACTCATGAACCACAAGATCATGACCTGAACCGAAGTTGGATGCTTAACCGACTGAGCCACCCAGGCACCCCTCCTCTCCATTAAACTTGTAAGTATTTATGTGTCCCTAAACTTTATATTATTATAAAATATTATATATTATTAAATATTTATATATTATTAAACATTATATGTATCCTACTGCTTTTTTATTTGTTGTGAATTGAATTGCGTCTCCCCTCTGACCCAAAAGGACTATTGTGAATCCTATCCCCAGAATGTGACCTTTCTGGGAGACAAGGGCTTCCTAGAGGTAATCAAGTTAAAATGAGGTCATTAGGGCGGGCCCTACACCAACATGACTGATGTCCTTATAAATAGGGGACACTGGGCCACAGAGACACACGCACATGGGGAGAACTCCCTGGAAGACTGGAGTTCTGCCACCACAAGCCAAGGAACGACCAGAAACTAGGAGACAGCCCTGGATCACCTCCTTCCCTGGTGTCTTGAGAGCCAGTTTGGGCCTGCCAGCATCTTGATCTTGGACTCGTAGCCCCCAGAACCATGAGAGAATACATTTCTGTTGTTTAAGCTGCCCAGTCTTGGTACTTTATTATGGCAGCCCCAGGAAATGAATACATCATTCAATACTATATTCTTGAAATGCACTTGTTAATGAATGAGGCTGAGGGCTCTTCGTTTTCTCTCCACGTTCCATTATATGACATACCACAATTTACCCATTTATTTTGAAAAGCTATATGGCTTGCTTGCAGGTTTTGTGACATTGCTAATGGTGGCCGCCCAGAACCTTCTGCGCAGTATGCCCTATGGTGAAGTGCCGCTGGGGTCTTTACCGAGTAGCAGCAATTAGAGCGGTAACGTACACCGCAAGATAATCCCAGCTGCTAAATCCTATCCCAATCCAGTGGGCTTAAAATGGTATTTCCTAGCGTCTTCAATTTGCATTCTCCTGATTCCTAATCAAGTTAAGCATCTTTTTATATGTTTACTGACAACGTTTTCTCTTGCAAAACACCTGGTTGCATTTTTCTTGTCTTTTTTTCTCATTTATTTCTAGGAGTTCTTCACGTATTCTGGATGCTAATCCTGCACTGATTATGTGTTGCAAGTATCTTCTCTTATTTGGCACCTTTTTGCTTTATTTATAGTGTCTTTTGAGGAAGAGAAGACTTTCGTTGTGTTTTTCTTTGAAAGAGACTATTTTTAAGGGCACTTTTAGGTTCACAGCAAAAGTACAGGGTGGAAGGTACAGACAGTTCTACATTTATAGCCCCTGCTAACAGCCCCTACCGGAGTGATACATGTCTTACAATCAATTTACATACATTGACACATCATTATCAGCTTCGTTTTAACATTGTAGAATATATTCATTCAACTTGTTCTTTTTTTTAATCTTTTTTTTTTACATTTATTTATTTTTGAGAGACAGAGAGAGACAGAGCATGAACAGGGGAGGGGCAGAGAGAGAAAGAGACACAGAATCTGAAACAGGCTCCAGGCTCTGAGCTAGCGGTCAGCACAGAGCCCGATGCAGGGCTCGAACCCACAAACTGTGAGACGCTCAACCGACTGAGCCACCCAGGCGCCCCACATTCAACTTGTTCTTAACAGTTAGTGCTTTCAAGAAATTGTACCCCAAAGGTCACAGAGGTATTCTCCTACACTTGCTGTTTCAGGCTTTATCTTCTGCCTGTCATGTCCATCGTGGATGTGGGGTTGATTCCTGAGACTGCTCTGGAGCAGAGAGATCTGTAATGGGCAGGTGCACCCGGCCTGCCTTCTCACAGTGTTAGTACGAAGGCTGGAATAGAAAATGTGCGTGAGAGGGCTCTGAGGGCTGTGAAACAACATGCAAATATGGGCGTCATCATGCTAATCTGATGGAGGGCGGGCAAGCCACTTGGGAGAAGGCTGCTGCCCTCAATTCCCTAATGAATTACTGGCACATTAGGCTGCCGCCAATGTGTCAGGCAGAAACGCAACTGCCATCCTCCTTCTGAGGCTGGAGGACACGTGTGGTCTTTGTAAGAAAGCAAGTTCCAGTAAAACGGCTGGGGTTGGTCTCCCCTCCACCCACACTCCACACTGCATCGGCCACCTTCCATTAGCAAACAAGGTTGCAAATATGACCTGAGTCATACAGAGAAGATTAAATTACACTCAGGAAATCCTGCTCACCAGTGTGCTGGAGTAACGAGATTCAGAAAGATGTCTGTTAAAAGCAGCAAAAACCAAGTGTGGGTGCCTCGCAGGGAGTCTGGGGCACCTCCCCCACCAGCAGGCAACTCCAGCCCAGCTCCTGCTCCATCTGGAGAGGCAACAATAGCTACAGACAGGCCTGTGACACCTGCGACTAGAGCCCTTGCGGTCTTGCGGAAGAGGCTACAGAACCCGAGGAGGGGTGAGGCCAACTCCAGAGAGGTGGAAGTTTCAGGAGGAGGCAGATTCACATGATGGAGGGCCGGTGGAGATAGAGGGCTGAGAGCTGGAGGGAGGAGAGGAACAGGCCCACTGGGGAGCTGGCCACATCAGAGAGCAGCGGCCTGGCTGCTGGAGGAAGCTGACAAAACCAAGCATACCCTTTGGCCTGCAGAAGGTGGCATTGTTCGGGATCCCTGAAGCACACCGTGACAGAGCCGGAGCTTAGGCAGGGCACTGGCCAGGTGCCTGCTAGGAGGGCCTGGGACACTGGCCGGAAATCCCTAATTCCAGGATGTCGGCACTGGGCTAGGGCTGCAGGGAGGGAAGGATAGGAAAGGGGCGCAGGGAAATGCTTGTGGGTGGCTGATGGGATCAGTATCTTGATTGTGGTGGCGACTTCCTAGATGTACATGTGTGGCGAAAATTACTAGACTGTACACTTTAAATATGTCCAGTTTAGTCAGCTGTGTCTCCAGAAAGCTGTTACAGATGACAAAAGAGCTGGGTGGTCATTTTTATTACACATGCATGTTGATAGAAGAAAGACGGGAAGGCTGTTCTCCAAAACGTTATTAACAATGGTTATAGTTCTAGGTTGTGAGAATTAACAGAGAACTTCCATTTTCTTCTTTGTGTTTTTCTATACTTCAAAAATTTTCCAAAATAGATATGCTTCAGTGTTGTAGTCAGGAGAAAAAAGTGTTTACTTCAGAATAAGAGCAATCTCTAAGTTGCAGGAATATGGAGAAGACTGGCAGCGGTGGGGCCACAGGCTGGGTGTGTGGTCAGTGCTTGGTGCCAGGAACCAGCATAGCCGAAGCAGCCAGCCTCAGGCTGAAAAGCCAGGGATGGAGTGGGCTCCGGGGTCCCACCTCAGTCTTGCCATTTGCTTGCTGAGTGGCCGAGAGCTAGGTACTTGACCATTTGGTGCCTCAGTTTCCCCAGCTGTGATATGGAGATGACTATCCAAGTCTCCCAAGGTGACTGAGGGATTCAGTGGCCGGTACAGGTGGCCCTCCCACAGCAGCCTTCCCACAGAGCAGCAGGGACTGGGCGAAAGGCAGCTGCTATTCTCCCTCGCCCCCATCTCAGCCTCAAGGTATTAAAAAGAATAGAAGGGATTTAAGGAAGCTTCCTTCCTTCCTTCCTTCCTTCCTTCCTTCCTTCCTTCCTTTTCTTCTTTCTTTCCTTCCTTCTTTCTTTTTCTTTCGTTCTTTGTCTTTCTTTCTTTCTTTCCTTCTTTCTTTCTTTCCTTCTCTCTCCCTCCCTCCCTCCCCCTCTCTCTCCCTCTTTCTTTCTTTCTCTCTTTCTTTCTTTAAGATAAAAATAAAGAGAGTTGAATAATCTCTGAAACCAAAAGCTACTTCTGGAATGGAAGGTTTTTGAGGTTTCTCTTAACTGGTACCAGAAATCTTTATCTCTCAACCAGCTGTAACCACCACTGTGCCCTCCTCCCACCCGCCAACAAATGTGCCGCTCCAGGTCCACTTCCTCCTCCCCTGACCCTCTCATGTGAATAACCCGGTCGCTCCTCCTGGAGCTGATCTTCCAGGACACCTTACTCTGCCCTTCTCTTGTTTGTTATTTGTTCCTTCCCCCAAATACCCCTGGAGTAACCCGTGTCTTCCTCACCCTCCAGACCCAGGCCAATCTTTGGCTTGACATCCCCTTCAGGGGTCTGGAAGCTATCCTTAACAGCTTTGTCCTGGTACACTAGGCAGCTTCCCATGCTTCCCTGAGCCTCTGTTTCCTCAACTGTCTACTGGGGCTGATTACTCCCGTGCCACCCCCAGCTCATGGGAGAATGTGCTCTGTAATGTGCGCATTAAGCTTTGCACAACACAGATGCGCCCACAGCCTCTTGGAAAGAAGCCTTCCCTGACACTCTGCTCTCCACCCAAAGGTGGCTCTGGTCATGCGTGTCATCGAGACCACCCTTCTATGGTCAGTCATCTTCAAGTCTTACTGAAAGTGGCTTACAGCTGGCTGGTCACTTCAGTCTCCTCACGCAAGCTCCCTCTCCTGCCTCTCATAGGCTCCAAGGGCCTCGAGGCCAAGGCCACCTCATTCATCTTTCGCCCCCTCCGTTCCTTTTCACCCAACAGATCCATTCCTTGCATAGCACTAGGTTGTCATGTACGCTCATTACCGGTTTGTTTTATTTGAACCTGAGTTCAAATAAACTACAGCCACACTATAAACTTTATGGTGACAACAGAACAAAGGCAGGGGGACAGGTCAGCAACATGTCACTCTGAAGGTGAAAGCACACCCTAGGAGTTTTTTAAGAGGCACCAGGGCAAAAGATCTGTGATGGCTGCTCAGGTAGGAAGGTCCCTGACCTGAGTCACTCATGGTGGGTGTGTGGGGCTGTGGTAAGGACAGTGTCTGGTGTCTGGGTGGATGGATGCGGATGCATTTGCAGAGTTTATAGCTGTCCTTTGACTCAAATTCTTCTCACCTATTATCAGATCAGGCTTTAGAAGCCTGTTGGAGGCCAACTCCAGGCCAGGCTGGTGGTTAAAATACCCTCAGGCTGTCTTAACTTTGTTCCTTCTCCACATTCTGGGTTCTGGATTCCTGTGGTGGTCAGCCGGACAGGTCTTTGCCTGCCTTTTGTCTCTGCCTGGTTCTCCTTCTGGTCGTCTCCCTTCCCTAGTCCCCAATCAGCCTCGCTATCTGCACTGCCACAGGCATGAGGTCAGCCAGTCTGATGCAACTGTTTCTGGTGCAGGGACAAGCCCCTGCCTGGCACAGCTCACCAATGCAGTGGCGGGCTCTGAACTGTCAGCCCCGGGCTCTGCTGCCCCGGCTCAGTGTCCTGTGCAGAGCCCTCCCTCCAGGCCCCACGACCCCACTGAAGACTGGTCATGGCCCTTGATTAGCTCCTCCACTCCCTCGCTGAGCAAGCTTGAGCAACTCGCCTCACCTCTCTGCACCTGTTTCTGCCTCTGGAAAAGGAGACAATGACACATACTCCCAGGACTGTTGTGAGAATTAAATGGAAAACAACATTTCCCAAACTTTGGTCATTATGTTTCCATGTCAAGGTTTTTCTATACCTGCACATCACCTGCTCTACTTTTTACTTGGTGTTTGTCATCAAGTCAACTTCAACTCATCTCACTCTGTAAAAAATATACTTTGCTAAAGAACACAGGGCCCATGCAATAAGTTAATATATGCAGCCTCTCTTGTTCCTTTTAAATGATCCATTTTAAAAACTTCTGTCTCCAAATCCTTCCATTCTTGGTCAGGCCAGGCCTCTTCTGAGCCAGCTATAGGCTTCTCCATTACAGGACATTATAGTCCTGTAATGACTCCAGGAGTCATTACAATCAATACTTAACTATAAAAACCCAAAGGCCTATGGGGAAGGGACATGCAGGCTGTTGCGACATGCTTTGGGAGATCCTGAGGTAAGAGATGGGCAGCCTGAGCCCACCCCTCCCCAGGCGGGTGTCTAGCGGCTGTGGGTGTGGGGATGTCTGCCTGGAGGAGTGAGTGGCCTTCTTGGAGGACAAGGACCAGGACCCCCACCTCCCTGCTAGGAGAGAGGGACACAGAGGACAAAGAGCCCTAGGGCCCGACTGAACCGAGGGGTCAGCTCACCCTGGGAGTCCCACCATCAGGCCACACTGTCAGAGCACATACCTCCTGCCAGTTGGTGCCTGAGAACTGAGGCCCGGGGACCGAGAGCAGATGCCTACACAAGGGTGAGGGCAGATTTGCCCTTCATTACAGGTCAGGTCTCTAGCTATGTGGGCCGGCAGGGCCCAACTCCGTGACTCCCGAGCTCTGTGTGGCCTAGCCTCACCAGGACTTAAAAGTTTGGGGACTGGAGCTTTATCTCTTTAAACACAAGTCAATTAAGCGGTGCCATGAAGCATGCATGGAATGATCTCTTGATTGTGCTCTACGCCTTCAGCACAAAAGGTACTCTCACACTTTCTGCTTGGTACTTCACCACCACCCTACGAGGTAGTCAGAGCAAGTCCAGGACTGGGTCCCAGTTCACAGATGAAAACACTGGGGTTCAGAGAGGCTAAGACATGAGCCCGCAGGGCAGTATGCGGTGGTAAACAGCATGGGATATTTATCAAGCACTGATTATGTGCTGGCAAGGTCCCATCCCTTACCTCATTTAATTCTTAAAACAGTCCTATGACGACATAGGGACTATTAGCCAAATAAGCAAAGTTAGGAATCCCACCCAAGATGCAGCAGACTTGAATTTGTTACGAATTACAGGCAGGGGCACCTGGGTGGCTTGGTCAGTTAAGCGTCCAACTTCAGCTCAGGTCATGATCTCACAGTCTGTGGGTTCGAGCCCCGTGTCAGGCTCTGTGCTGACAGCTCAGAGCCTGGAGCCTGCTTCAGATTCTGTGTCTCCCTCACTCTCTGCTCCTCCCCCATTCATGCTCTGTCTCTCAAAAATAAATTTTAAAAAAGTTAAAAAAATTTAAAGAAAATTATAGGCAGCCCCAATTTCCAACTAGATCATATTCCAAGATGTGGTCTAAAGACACTTGCCCACTGAAACAGGGTTATTATGGTATTTAGGTATGCAGGCTAATCCAAGGAGGGCCAGTTAACCCAGAATACTCCACATTCCTGGATATGTGCAATGAACATTCAAAAACTGTTCTGTAATCCAGCAGTCAAAATAAAAAGTGAAAGCATTTGATACGAAAGTACTTTTTACTTATCTCGAATGCCTGCCTAAAATCTGAGGCCCAGATAGAAGAATGGACATAATTTCCCCTGCCCTCCTACTTTAGAATTTAAAGAAGAAAAACCAGTGGTATGGGGGGCAGGGCAGCAGGCTGGGGAAAAAAAGACAGTTCGTTGACCGTTGACCGTAAGGTCAAATAAGGAAGTTGTGAAAGAAGCAGGCCCCTGATGCCAGCTCAACATGAGGGGGACAGGCAGGAAGTCTGGGGACCCTAACTCCTCTCCCATTCAAGAGGCTGCTCTCATCACAGAAAGACGACAGAAGGTACTGGATCTGCTGACTGCTGGGGAGTCTGGGAGACTCAGGGCCCCGAGAACAAAGAGAGGAAAAGCAATGCTGCCAGTGGGATTTTCTAGGGTAGACAAAGGGGTTTCCAGTGGATCTAATCAGAAATGGATTGACCCCCTGCCACCACATACTGAATTCGGGCAGGGGGGCAGGGGTAAGGGTCTGACGGGCAGCTGTAGATCCTCCACTACCCTTGGAAGAGCAGCCTGGGACTCGGGCTGCTTTCCTCTCTGATGCAGGAACAGCAGCTCACAGCTGTGCAACTGAACCCGGGGTTTTACCTCCCTCACCTCCTCCTCTATGAGACAAAGGTGATACTCAAACCTCCCATCCAGGGCCACTGTGGAGAATGATTCAGTGTCTAGCACACAGGGGACCCATAAACGATACGTTACCCCCTGGTCTGGTTCACCTCCTGACTGAGGCTTCAGGGCCATCAAGACTGTGAAGGCAGCTCTGTCAGAGGCCCTTCTGTGCTAATTCATGAGGCAGCTGCAACTGAAGGGTTGGGAGGTGGGTGGGGGATGGGGAGGCTGTCATGGTTCAAAATGGGTATGAATCGATGAAAGATATGATTCTACCTTGAGATCAGAGCCTGACAGCCGGAGCAGGCTGTGGGCCACTACCTCCCCTTTGTGGAGGCCTCCAGGAGAGGGGCCTGTGGTGGGGGTGGGTGCAGCTCCCGCTGCAGAGCAGAGCAGCCCCAGCCAAACCAGCGAAACTGCCCAAATCCCCTAGTCCTGAATGTTCTCAGGTAGCATCGGCGCTGGAAAAGTGTCACAGATCTTTTGGTTCCACATCCTTATTCCACAGATAAGGGAACAGGCCCAGAGAGGAGAAGGGCTTTTTGCAGTCACACAAACCCACAGAGGAAGTGCTGGGCCTAGAAATCAGGTGTCCTAACATCCAGGCTGACAGAATCCCCCCCACCTTCAACCAGGAAGCACTTGCTCATCCACTATGAGCATCTGATGAACTTGCTTCCAGTCTTTTAAAAATACAGATATAAGGGCACCTGGGTGGCTCAGTCGGTTGAGCGTCTGACTCTTGATTTCGGCTCAGGGTTCGAGCCCCGCGTCGGCCTCTGTACTGACAGCTCAGAGCCTGGAGACTACTTGGGATTCTGTGTCTCCCTCTCTCTCTGCCTCTCCCCCATTCATTCTCTTTCTCTCTCTCTCTCAAAAATAAACATTAAAAAATTTTTAATGTTAAAAAATAAAAATAAAAATACATATGTAAAATTGAAAATTAACAACCATACAAGAAATATTATTTTTTAAAACCAATTTCATTACCTCCTGGATACACTGTAGTTATTCAGTATTTGTTGAATGAATGAACTTTTAGCCCCACTATCCCAGTTCAGTCTCCTCCCTGGATGACATCACTAGGCCCTTGATTGGTTTCCCCTCTGCAAGTTCCTCCACCCAGTGCCCTCCCTCCCCATTCCTACCCGGGCCTACCATGTGGTCCCTACCACAGCAGGGACCCTGGGGACCAAGAGGGCAGATGCAGCTGCCCAGAGGTTTCCTCCCCATCCTGCTCCTCTTTTGGTCAAGGCCAGCTATGGGACACCCTTTGGATTAGGCTTGGGAATGGGCTGGGACACCCAGACGCCCTCTCCAGGGACCCAGGCTCTGGCACCCTGCTCAGCTGCTTCCTCATGCTAACCAAGCGCTCCTTTCACTCAATGGCTGGTTTTGTCTTTGCTTTTTCTCCTTTCCCCACTGTGCTAGCATATGCAAGGACCTCCCCCCCCCCCCCCCCCAGCCTCCTCCGGTCGGACTCCAAGGGAATCATTCAATCAGAAAATTAAGGCCAATCCAATGGGGAGAATCCTTCCACAATGTATACAGATGGCAAATTATCATGTTTA
>CM053573.1:67546544-67606626 GCA_028646485.1 Cryptoprocta ferox
CCCTGGCAGGACCCAGCACTACTGAAGGCAAGAGCATGAGTTCTGCAAGAGGAAGGCACGGGACAGAGCCTGCAAGTTTTCCCAGTAGGAGGTGAGGAAGAGAGTCGTAGGGCAGGAGTTAGGAAGAGAGGCAAATACGTCTGATCCCTGAGGTCAAGGATGAAGAGAAAGTTTTCAAGAAAGAGGGTATAATCAGCAGTGCCAATGCAGCTGAGGATGGAGGAAAGTTACTTCCACTTCCTGAGGTGGACGTGCACAGACCCTCCCCGGGACCAAGCTTGGGGTCAGGCTGTGCCAGGAGGCCCACTGGCCGGATCTGGTACTGAGGAAACCTCCCGGGGAAGCTGGATAGGTGAGCCCAGGAGGGTGTGGACCCACCTCCAAACCCCAGGGACACATCTCCGAGAGCCTACTGAGCAGAAACTGGGTGGGACGGAAACTAAACAAATTGTGCCTTTAAAGCCACCTGAAATTTATGTCTCAGTAATGTTTGATTTTTGGCTTCTCTTTCCTGCAGCAGGATATTTAAAGAAAACAAATCTTTAAAAGCTTCAGCTCCAAAGCAAAGAGTCCTCTGTGTGCCTACTTTTGGTCTCTGCTTTAGGAACAAACCTCCTTTACTCTTTGGTCTGAATTGTGTCCAAGGTAGAGAGAGCCTCTTGAAGAGGGGTGCAGCCCAAGTCTAGGCAGCAGGTTCAGAGTGAGCCCGGCCCAACCAGATCTTGAGACCTTTCAGAGGCTTCCACTCCAGGGCACCCTGAAGCCAGGGACCCAGAGGAACTGACAGGTGGTGGTACCAGTTGGGAGTAGAGAGGGCCACATCCCTGCCCCAAACCCAAGTCTCGACAGCTATTCCCCCGGGGACAGATACTTGGTGGGGAAGAGAGGGAGATGAGAAGTTACCCAAGGAAGGTGACCCAGGCTTTGTCAGGGACTTAAAAAGAGGTGGCCCATTCTTGGCTTTTGCCATTTCCAAATGACCCAAATCCAGAGCCAGAGAAGGCGGCCCAAGGGGGGGAAATGGAGACAAATACTAGAGCCCAAGTATGGCCCTCCTATTGCTCCCTTCACAACAACCCCACACCCACTCAGTTGTGGCCTGTGCAAAGAAGCAAATGTCAGTGTCTTCCCACAGTGCCCCATGTGACCCCACAGCGCTGAGGGAGCTCTGCACGAGCTTTAGTACCCCTTTTGCAGATGTAGGAACAGTGGCTCTGAGATGATAGGGCCTTTCCAGGGCCACACAGCCAGAAGTAGCAGGGTCTGCTTTCCAGCCAGGCTCTCCTGATGCCCAGCCTGTGCCCTCTCCACAGAGTCCCACTGTCCCAGCCAGGAAAAGGGCAGATAGGACAGTCTTTCCATTTCTGTCAGTGGCTGAGGAACAGATAGATTTCTAGTGAACACTGGGCAGGGGACTTTTCCAGCATAGGTGGCCAAGGGTCCTGACCAGAGATTAGTACCCTTGCTTGGTGACCTAATGCGTCCCCTGCTACCAGGGGACAGATGAGGTTCAGGTAAAGGACCCTAATGGTCATTCAAGCATCCTGTCCACCCAGGTCCCAGACTAGAGACCCTCCTTCCTGGTCACTGAGTCATGGACTTCCAGCAGGTCAGAGTAAGAGTAGTCCCAGGGAGCCTCCAGAAAATTCTGTCCTAGCAGATAGGGAGACGGAGGCCCGAGGCCTGTCCAGGGTCCCATCCACAAAAGTAATAGCAGTACCTTCCTCATAAGTCATTTTGAGGATTAAACAAGATAATGCAAAGTTAACGCAAAGCACTCACCCCACAGTTAGCACTCAGATACTATTATTGTCCTCATTGTGATTTTGCCCACCAGACGCTACTAGGCCTCCAGGAGAAGAAAGAGTGCCTCCCAGTTTACAGTCCAGGCCTCTGACCCACCTGGCTGGTCACGGTGGCATGATGGAAAGGCTCAGAAGCAGGAGTTCTGGAACCCAGCCTCGCCTGGCCTCTACTTAGGTGTGTGACCTGGGAGAGACCCAGTGCCTTGGTTTTCTTCTCACTGAGAAATAAGCTAGATATTCAGGAGGGACCCTTCCAGTTTGGAAGCAGCAAAACTGCCCGACCAGAAAGCTGTGAAATCGTGTGCTTGGCTGGGAGGAGGAAGCCCCTTTGGAGACAAAGGCGCCCTGTGTAGGCCCTGCCTCTGGCCTGGCCCAGAGCTCTGTGGGTTTCCACACCCAAGCCTGGGGCCTTCCAAGAATCCCAGTTGAAAGGTATTACTTGAAAGTTGCCAGACAGTTAACTCTGTGTTCCTGGAAGCTGCAGTCCAGGAACAGTGGGGGGTTGGGGATGGTGGTGAAGCGGAGTGGGCTGCGAGAAGTGGGGAGCAAACCCTGAGGTGAGGGAAGGACTGGCCACAGGGAGAGGGGAGAGCAGGCAGGAGCTCCAAGCACAGCCCAAACACAGGGTTCAGATGATGACCGCAGCTTTTGACCTCCTTCAGCCTAGGACACTACCCGGCCACGAAATAAAAGCAACAATGTATTTTCTTAACAGGAAACTCCGTCATCATGTGGGAGGGCAGAGCCTTTGGGTGGTTATCCTGCTGTTCCCTTGAAGACTCTCAGGCCACCCCCTCCGTTCTCCTTTGGCCCAGAGACACGGACACTAGTTGCTTTTCTCTAAAACAAGACCACAAATCTCCCCTCTGAAGCAGCACCCTTCACCTTTGCAGCCCAGCCATTAGGGAACCGACAGCAAACCGGGCAGAGGCAGGCTGCTGTTGCCATGGTGACCAGCATCCTGAGGCCACAGGAGATCACCAAGTCCCGACTCTGGGCAACCCCTCCAGCCTCCATCGCCTCCAGCCTCCATCGTTTGGAGGCCACGATCACTGCCATCAATCAAGCACCTCCCGGGTGCCAGTGCCGAGCCCAGCTCTTTGCACGCACTGCATAATGTATCCTCGGAACAGCACCATGAGGGGCTATAATGCATCTCCTTTCGCAGCAGGGGAAGCAGGCTGTCTGTCTGCAGAGCCCAGGTCTCAACCACAACAGCAGTCTGCCCTTATCCCTGGTTTCAGTTACTCACACACCGTCATCTGCGGTCTAGAATCAGATGAGCCTCCTTCTGAGGTGTCATCAGAAGGCCCACACTCGCCTAACACTGTGTCCCGGTGCTGACGCCATTCTCCTCACTCCATCTCATCTGGTAGGCATCTAACTGTCTCACACCACCACCACAAAGGTGAGTACAGTCCAGTAAGAGAATCTGAGAGACCACATTCACGTAACTTTTATTATAGTGTGCTGTTATAATTGTTCCGCTTATTTTTAGTTGTTGTGAATCTTATTGTGCCCATTTTACAAATTAAACTTTATTAGTGGATATATAGGGCTCGGCAGTGCCCTCAGTCTCAGGCATCCACTGGGGGTCTTGGAGCATACCCCCGTGGATAAGGGGGACTACCGTAACAAACTGAAAATATAACTGCTGGGGCGCCTGTGTGGCTCAGTCAGTTGAGCGCCCGACTTCAGCTCAGGTCATGATCTCACGGTTTGTGGGTTTGAGCCCCATGTCGGGCTCTGTGCTGATAGTTTAGAGCCTGGAGCCTGCTTTGGATTCCATGTCTCCTTCTCTCCCTCTGCCCCTCCCCAGCTTGCACTCTGTCTCTCTCAAAAATAAACATTAAAAAATTAAAAAATATATATACAGCTGCCTATAGAAATACAGTGCAATGGTGAAGGCTAAAAGGGATTTGACTGTGCCCCTTAGAAGTGTGACCCTGGCGAAAAGGCCCGGTCACTCAATGCTGATTCCCTCATCTCTAAAACGTGACAACTTCAGAGGGCTGCGAGGATTAAAGAAGCGCATATGAACCCCTGTCACTGGCCAGGCCCCGGTGGTGCTCAGTGAAGGTTTCATCACCCATTATAGGGCCTGCCAAACTGGCAGCCCTGTGTACTCCGCAAACGGGGACTGAAGCATAGGATGCGGGCACTGGGGGGGGGGGCATCACCTGGGTACCAGGTACTGTGTCTAGGTGCCCAGGAGGGTCATTCAGCAAGGGGCCTGGGCTCCGTGACACGGTAGGATTCTGGGCCCTGATCCCTCACTGCGGCAAACCTCCCCATCGGTCCCTACCCCACCCTCAGCCACCAGCAGGGCCCTCCTGGGTGGGGCAGGCAGGGCAGGGCAGGGCAGGGCAGGGCATCATTATCACTCCCAGCTCAGGGCTGGAGACAGAGTTAAGCCGGGCCTTCTTATCGGCTCCCCAGGCGCTATGCTGAAACACACTGCCTGGCTCTGAAACTTGGGGGCTGGAAGGCGGGGCCCTGAAGTGGCTGCCTAAGTGCTTGTCCCTCTAGAATGGTCCCCGGGAGCAAGAATGGAAGAAGCAGCCTGACAAACAGAAAGAAAGCCGCCTGGTTTGGATACCATGTCATCTTAGGCAATCCCTTCCCTCTCTAGTCTCCGTCTGTGAAACTGGGGGTGGAAAAGCAGCTGGAGAAGGTGACCCCTGAGTCCCTTACAGCTCTAAAGAGTTGGGATCCTGTGACCACCTGTGAGGTAGCCATGATGATTGTCCTATTTACAGACAAGGCACCTGAGGCCAAGCAGAGGGAAGAGACTCACTCCCATAGTATACTAGTTGGTGGCAAAGCTGAAGGACACCCAAGCCAGTGCTCTTCCCACCCACATGCCCTGACCTTCTAGCAGGCCCATGGAGGAAAGGTCTGAACATGACAAAAGCATGGCTGCTTCTGGGCTCCCCATCCCAGGTCCAAAGCCCTCCATGAGGTTCCAGGTGTGGGCTGGGGACCTCCAAGGGGTCCAGACACGTGGATACTTGGCAGCCTTATGGGGTGAGAGGTCACTCCTTGGCTTCTGTCCAAGGCAGGGCTTTCTGGGTGTGTGTGGAGAGCTGGCCCCATAACTGGACTTGGATAATACCCCTGCTCTTATCAGTGGGCCAAGGGGTCCCAAGGGTGTATCTGAGAATCAAGGGCAGGTTCAGCAGAAGTGGGGAGGGGGCATGGAGGCAAGGTGAGTGCAGCTCAGCTGAAGCTTTTAGTCTAGAAGGAAAGAATCTCTGAGGGTGGGTCTAAGGCTTAGGGGACAGGTGTGGGCGGAGTCACAGGAAGGGGCAAGCTAGGTCCACTTACCCTTTGAGGAGCGGAGGAGCCTGATCCAAGGGGCTTTCCCTAAAGAAATTCTAAAAACCTCAGCTTGGGAGGGACGAGAGAGACCCAGAATCTATGCCCTGGAGCAGAGGGGTCATGGCTGCCTTTGAGAACCTGAGAAAAGTTATGTCCTTTCCCAGTGGGGAAACTGAGGCCCAGGCTTTCGGGGAGATAACTCACACCTGGCTTAAGTCTTGGAAGGCCCTGGGGCATCTGGGTGGCTCAGTGGGTTAAGCGTCCGACTTCGACTCAGGTCATGATCTTACAGCCTGTGAGTTCAGGTCGCGCGTCTGGCTCTGGGCTGACATCTCAGAGCCCGAAGCCTGCTTTGGATTCTGTGTCTCCCTCTCTCTCTCCCCCTCCCCAACTCGTTCTCTCTCTCTCTCTCTCTCTCTCTCTCTCTCTCAAAAATAAACATTAAAAAAATTTTTTTTAAAAAGACTTGGAAAGCCCTGCTGGAGAGAGTCCCCTGCACAGCTGGGAGCAGCGACCCAGTAGGTTCAATTCTAATGACCAGCCGCCAGGCTCTGAACTAGGGAGGGCAGCAGACAGACAGGCCATGGGGGCAGAGTAGGACCGGGCCTCCCAGACCCTGGGGCCTGGCCTTCTCAGGCCCCAGTGGAGCTGGAGCTCCAAGCAGGCACCACCTGGTGCCAGCTCCCTGAATATCTCCCCATCCAGGCCTCGGCTCAGGACTCCTGGATTCTCTTCTCTGGCCCAGGCTCAGCACCCCCCATCCCCCAAGGACCCCCATCTGGGAGCAGGCCTGCACCTCTCCTCACTGCCAGGCAGCCTGGGCTGAGCTGTGCCCTCTGAAACCACCCAGACAGGAGACAAACACATACACCACATACACCCCTGGGTTGGGGGCTCAAAAGGCCTCATGCCCTCTTCCCCTCACCAGGCACCCCTGGACTGCAGGCTTACCAGACAGAGGAGACTGCTTCAGCTTTACTTGTAAATGCTGGCCCTAAGACTTTTAAATGTGGCCACTGAAGCTATTTACAACAAGACCGAAACTAGGCGGCTTATTTGTATGCCAGTGAGTACACTGCACCCCTCCCAGAACCCAAGGTTAACTCTGATTTAAGCAGGGGTGAGAGTTGAGAAAAGGTTTGTACACCGAAAGCACTTGGCATGGGGAGTCCGTGAGACCAGGGCCAAGGGGACAAGAAAGAGCTGCAGTCCTTGGGGTTGAGCAAGACTGTTCGGGGGCCCAGAGGGCCAGAGCCAGAGCCATGGGTAAAGCTGGGGCTGGACACAGAAGGGCCCAAAGCCGCCATGGACATTCCAGGTAGGAGGAAGAAGGAAGGGCAGCAGCGAGAGGCATTCAGTGTATAGAGAACCGAAGTCACGTCCTGCACTATGGGTCACCCACCTCTCTACCCTGGGCTGACACCCCAAAGGATAAGCTCCTGTGCACAAGCATGAGGTGCACACACAGGCACACACACCTCGATGGGACCCTGAGGTGTTCATCTGGTCCTTGGCTGACATCCCTTCCCCTCACCTTCACCACATCCTGGTCTCACCTGGAAACGAGGGTGGCAGGAAGCAGTGTGGTTAGTGCCCATCTTCACCTCCTAACGTAGCAGTTCTGAACCATCAGGGTGGCAGGAGCACATGGGGCACTTGACAAAAATTCACATTCAGATTCCTCCCCTCCCCTCTCCCCGAGATTCTGAGTCAGTGGTCTGAGGACCCAGGTAATTCTGAGAAGGTGGTCCTTGGAGAAACACTGGGTGGTCTGTTAGGTGTTTGGTGGAGGAAACAACCATAAATATAACTGCTGCATTCATTGTGTGCCTACTGTGCACCTGATGTGTGACATGAACCACCTCATTTTGTCCTTTGACACCCTTCCGGGAAAGGTGCCATCATTTCGATTCCCAAGGCCACTAGAGAAACCGCAATTTGAAATGGTTCCCTCTTTCCCCACCCCCTTCCCATCCCCCAGGGGCCTGCAGACTCACAGGGTCTGGAACCCACCCCAGTGACAGAAACAGAACCAATACGTGACTCCCCAACAGGAAGGAGTGATCGAGGTGACACCAGCTATCAAGAAAGATGCAGAATTGTACGGTAATGGAGAACACCCCCACCGCTCCACCTCCCAGGGATGAGGCAGCAAAAGGGCCCACTCCCAGTCTACGGGCCGCCAAGTCACCAGGGAGGCTCCAGTGTGGCAAGGCTGGACCTGGCTGGCTTGGCCAATTCCCAGGCGGCAGGCGCCCCCTGCAGCCAGACAGGGGAGTGGCAGGCAGAGGCCGGGACTTTCCCAGGGCTTACCTCCCTGGGACAACGGCTGGGTTTTCTCTGGCATCATCTCCAGACCTCGCTGTGGTCCTTATGGTTGCCCCATTTTAAGGATGAGAGAAGTGCCGAGTGGCTTGCCCAAAGTCCCAAAGCCAGCCAATATTCGACCCTGCCTCCTCCCTCCCAGAGTCTTTGTCCCAGCCTCCCAGAGCCCCCCTCACCTCCAAGCTCCCTCGCCAGTAGGACAGACAGGGCCTTCGTAGGAGGCAGGCAGAGGGTATTTAATGGGCTTTGGTAGAGGGTCTCGACACTCCCACCAGGGGAGCAGGCAAGGGTGGGGCACAGACAGGCCTCCACACAGGACTCAGGAGATGAGGTTCCGATGCAGGGGCTCCTGGCATTGCCGGGTATGAAGGGGAGAGAGGTGGGCAGAGCCTCGTCTGGGGCACTCCCATAGCAGGGGCAGCACTGGGCCTGTGTGGAGCTAAACACAGAGTGGAGGGATGGGGGCTCTCCCCAAACCGCTGCCCCCCAGCTCATGAACCCTCCAGTTGAGGAGCAAGAAACCGTCCAAGCCACCAGCCCCACAGGGAGAGCAAAAGAAGTGGGGTGGCCCCACAGGATTTCACTGCAGGGGCCCTGGGGGAGGGGGGACTGTGGATTACACACCCCCACTTCATTCCCAATGGTCCCCTTCCACATGTTTCATATGTTGGGCTTCAGAGTAAAAGTTGCCTTTAAATAAAGGAGTCCATCCTCTGAATTATGAACCACTGGCCTAGTCTCAGTCACTAATAGCTGAGGAAACTGACACCTAGAAAGGGTAAGTGTCTGGCCGGAGGCCAACCAGCAAGTGAGTGGTGTGTTCTTTTGCCTTTATGTCTCCAGGCACCCCTGGTGTATTCTGAGGACTGTGACTTTACCTCCAGCACTCCTCAGTCTATGATCCCCCGCCCTCAAGCTCTGAGTGCTCCAGTCTCAGGGCCAGCCAAACGTGGGGTGAGAGGGTTCCCCCAACACTTGTAATATCCACAGAAACCCTCTCCCAACACACACAGGTACACACATGCAGGCACGCGCATGCGTGTGAGTGCGCGCGTGCGCGCGCGCGCGCACACACACATTCTCTCTTTCTCTCTCTCTCTCTCCCTCCCTCCTTACCTCCTGGAGGGCTGCAGCCTCACCACTCCTTGGGGGACTTTTCCCTGGTTTGTGGAGACTCGGAGGTTGGGGCTGGGGGCCAGAGCCAGGCTCTGGCCTGAGGGCTGGGGCACTGAGCACCGAGGGGCACATTGGGACGTGCAGGTTCTGCATGGGCACCCAGTCAGACCCCGCCATTCTCTGCAGCCAGACAGCTTCATTCATGTACCTGGGGAGCAACAAGCCAGATGGGAGGGGTCATGGCCCTCCTGGCCCGCTCCCCCTCAGCCTGGGGAGCACACAGCCCAAGTCTTGGCCCTGCAGAGAGCTGGGACCAGTCTCATTCAGGCTGTAGTGCCCCTCTACCACATTTCTTAGGGTGTGAATCCACAAAAGCAAGGAAGTGGGGGTTCCAGAGGTTCTCACAACGCCCTGAAGGAAACCCCGAAAGAAGAACAGTGAGTATAAGGGCCTGGGAGCTGGGCTAAGGGGCCAGGGGCAATGACCCAGCTTTATCAACCACTCCCCACCCCCCAGCCCCATCACTAGGGCCTCTGGTCTGCCAACTCACTTGGGTCCCAGTGGTGCACAAATTGTTAAATACCAGTTGCTGGCACAGCCGTGGTCGAAGGGGTTGTATCCCTGCAGATATTGGCACTGGAAGGAGGCGAGGGCCAGAAGAAGAACTCAGGTCCAGCCCAGCCTCTGATGGCCCTCCCTGAACGGTCAGCTCAGCCCAGGCCCACAGCAAGACTCCGAGGGCAGAGAAGCAGGGAGAGTGAGCCAAGGCCTCCCCTGACCCACCTCCAAGTAGCTCTCTCCAGGCAACTCCTGGCCCTGCACCCATCTCTCCTGCCTTCTTGGGGATCCTCCCCCATCACCGGTACCCCCTTTGGCAGTATCCTCTCCTTCTCTGTTTCCTTTGGCCACACCACATCCTCCTGCTACCTCCTTCTAGATACACTTTCAGATCTTTTTGTGGCTAAACTGCTCCAAAGACAGTTCCACAGCCCTCCCCTAACTTTCCTACTTTCCCACTTCTCATTTTTTCCAAACTTGTGCCTTCTCTGAATTTCACTAGCTAGAAGGCCTAATCATATTTCCCTAACAAAATAACTTGGCCCTGGGAATCTGAACTTCCTGAGCACCTATGCAGTGAAGGTCAAGCCCAAAGGTCAAGTCCTCCCCTGGACACTTTTTTTTTTTTAAATTATAGTTTATTGTCAAGTTGGTTTCCATATAACACCCAGTGCTCATCCCCACAAGTGCCCTCCTCCATGCCCATCACCCATTTTCCCCTCTCCCCAACCCTCATCATCCTTCGGTTTGTTCTCAGTATTTAAAAGTCTCTTATGGTTTGCCTCCCTCCCTTTCCTTAACTATTTTTTCCCTTCCCCTCCCCTCTGTTAAGTTTCTCCTGTTCCACATATGAGTGAAAACATATGGTATCTGTCTTTCTCTGCCTGACTTAATTCACTTAGCATAACACCCTCAAGTTCCATCCACATTGCTACGAATAGCCAGATTTCATTCTTTCTCGTTGCCATGTAGTATTCCATTGTAGATATAAACCACATCTTCTTGATCCATTCGTCAGTTAATGGACATTTAGGATCTTTCCATGATTTGGCTATTGTTGAAAGTACTGCTATGAACATTGGGGTACATGTGCCCCTCTGAATCAGCACTCCTGTATCCCTTGGGTAAATTCCCAGCAGTGCTATTGCTGGATCATAATCCCCTGGACACTCTTAACCAAGTTTTTCCCTTCCCCTCCCTCTACCCAGCGGCCTCGCCCTCCTCCCCCCTCCCCAGCACAAGCAGATTCTCACCATGACTTCAAGAGCCTTAGCTACAAAATGTCTGTCATGATCAAAAGTGGGCCAGGGGCACCTCTGCCCACTACGAGCTCCCCTGTGTCCCATGCCCCTGTCACAAAGATTTTGACCTTCAACACTATTCTCCATCAAAAGGTGTCAGGACTCCATGCAGAGCAAATGACACCTAAGGGAGGAAAAGTCAAGACAGCTCCACAATGTCCCATCGTTGCCAAAAAGCAACTTTGAGTTCTCCCTACTTTAACGAGTTTAAAGCATTTAAGGGAAACTGGTATTCTATTTGCAATTTTAATTAAATGATTAGAAGATCTTGATTATATTTACAATTAGAATTTTAAATGTAGAGAAATAAATTTTGCTTGATTAGATGTATATAAGTATACAAAAACAACTGTTCAACACTTAAAGGAATGATCATTGTCTGATGAACTCATTAGAACTTGCTAATAAAAGACAGCACCTTCCTCTCCCCACATGAGAGCCTCTCGGATGTAAATGGAATCTAACAGCTTGGGAGTTCCCAGACTGTCCTCTCTCGCCGGCTCCAGACCCAGTTCTCCTGCCTCAATTCCATGTCTCAGATGCTCTCACACTCCACAGGACAAAAATCAAAGCGGGTACCTTCTCACCCCAGCTCCTGCCGTCCAGCTCCCTGCTGCCTCTGCTCTCTGCCCCTCTTCCCCAGGGATTGGGGCATCAGGTTTTTCTCTCTCTATTTCTCTCCCTCCTTCTCTCCCAAAGCATTATCAGTTCCTTTGTGTACAGATTCACTCATGTGCTCAGAAATATTTGGGGGCCTCAACAATGTCCTAGGCACGGCACTGGGGGGCTGAGGACACACCACCACCACCAAAGCCCGCCTTAACTTTCAGGCAGCTGAGGAGTGGTCAGGGCAGTGCACAGAAGAGCAGGAGTGGGGACCAAGACTCCAAGGAGCAGGGAGAGGAGTGGCAGCCCTGGAAAGCAGACAGCGGGGCCCTGAGTGGCCAAGGCAGGGGCATTCAGCTTCCATGATACTGTGCGCAGCCTGGAAAGATTAAGTCTTAGGACTGCCTACTGGCCCCTTGGAGAGCACAGCATCAGTGTAACAGTGAGGAGAGGCAGGGCTGAAGCGGGCTGAGGAAGGTGAAGAATGATACCGGTGAGCACAGCCAGCTCGTTCAAGAAATATGGCTCTGCTGGAGGGGAGAAGGCAACAGCTGGAGAGGAGACTTGTGATATTAAGAAGGATTTGCTTTGTTCCTCAGATGAGAGAGACGCGAGCACGTGTAAATGATGATGGGAAGGAATAGCAATAAGAGCAACAACAATATATAGGGCTTCTGCCTGTACTGGCCACTGTTCTCTGTGTCTTACACATATTAACCCATGTGGCCCGCTTTTACAGATGGGGAAACTGAAGCACCAGATGACTAAGTACAAATCCAATATGCTGATATGAAGCTGCAGTTGGAATTTATGTAGACTGGCTCCAGAGCCCTTGTAAACCCTTGTTACCAACCACTGGGGCAAGCGGTCCCAGAAGATGTGGTTTGGGGATGGAGGTAGGAGGGAACGAAGTTAAAGTGTGTAAAGAATGCCTGAAACGGGGGTGCCTGGCTGGCTCAGGTGTCTGACTTCAGCTCAGGTCATGATCTCACAGTTTGTGGGTTCGAGCCCTGCATCGAGCTCTGTGCTGACAGTCAGAGCCTGGAGCCTGCTTCAGATTCTCTCTCTCTCTCTGAACCTCCCCCACTCACAGTCTGTCTCTAACTCTCTAATAAATAAATAAGCATTAAAAATTAAAAAAAAAAAAAAAAAAAAAGAATGCCTGAAATGGCTTCTGCAGCTGAGGGGACAGAGCCCTGAATGAGTCACATTCATCACAGAGTGCAGCAAAACACAGAGTGCAGACCCCATTTAGATTTCTTAAGACTGGAGATTACAGATTGGGAGAGCCCCATTCTGAACAGTGGAGCACGGACAGGCCTAACCAACTACAAATCCTAAAACAACCTTCAGTTGGGGTGCCTGGCTGGCTCAGTTGGTAGAGCATGTGGCTTTTGATTTCAGTGGCTCTTAATCTCACGGTCATGAGTTGAAGCCCCACACTGGGCATGGAACTGACTTAAAACACAATAACAACAACCTTTAGCCAAGTCGTTGTCCTGCTAAAGGAATCCCATGGCAAGGACGTTCACTTTTATCACTCCTACTCGGCATTGCACTGGAGATCCACGACAGTCAGTACAGTAAGAAAAGAAAAAGAAATAAAGTCATACATGTTGGGAAGGAAGAAATGAAACTGTTCTTATTCACAGATGACATGATTTTCTATGTAGAATCAACAAAAAGCTGTTAGAATAAGCGAGTCTAGCAAAATTGCAAGATTCAAGACTGATAAAAATCCACTGTATTTCCTTATAATAATAAACAAATAGAAATGAAATTAAAAAACACATTTATGGGGAGCCTGGGTGGCTGAGTCAGTTGAGCATCTGACTCTTGATTTCAACTCAGGTCATGATCCCAGGGTGTGGGATCAAGCCCTGCATCAGTATCCACACTGAGTGAGCAGGGAGCCTGCTTAAGACTCTCTCTCTCCCCCCTCTGCCCCCTCCCCCTCTTTAAAAATAAAAAAATAAAGGAAGCAAAAATAATATAAAAACAAGGAGGGGGCAAAACATAAGAGACTCTTAAACATGGAGAACAAACAGAAGGTTGCTGGAGGGGTTGTGGGAGGGAGATGGGCTAAATGGGTAAGGGGCATTAAGGAATCTACTCCTGAAATCATTGTTGCACTATATGCTAACTAACTTGGATGTAAATTTAAAAATAAACTAATTAATTAATTTAAAAATATTTAAAAATTAAACAAATAAAAAATAAAATCACATTTATAATAACACAAAAAGCAAAATACTTAGAAAAGATCTAACACAATGTATGCAAGATCTATATATTGAAAACTACAAAACACTAATGGAAGAAATTGAAGAAGTAAATGGAAAGGGGTTCATGGGTTCAAAACCTCAATATTGTTAAAATGCCAATTTTCCAAATTGACCTATAGGTTCAATGTAATCCAAATAAAAATCTCAGCAAACATTTTTGTGGAAATTAAGCTGATTCCAAAAGTTCTGTGAAAAAAATCAAAGGAACTAGGATTAAAAAAAAAAAAAAAAACTCCAAAAAAGAACAAAGTTGCAGAACTCACATTGTGTACTTTTCAAGACATAATATAAACCTACTAATCCAGAAAGTGTGGTATTGGCAAAAGAATAGAGTCCAGAAATACACCCACAACTATATAGTTAACTGATTTTTGACACATGTGCAAAGGTAACTCAATGCAAGAGGATAGTCTTTTCAACAAATGGTGCTGGAATAGCCCATATGCAAAACAATACATCTTGACCCATACCTTGCATCATATACAAAATTTAATGCAAAATAAGTCATAGTCCTAAATATAAAATCTAAAACTATAAAACTTACAGAAGAAAATGTGAGAAAATCTTTGTGACCTTGGGTTAGGCAAGGCTTTCTTAATTACAACACCAAAAACACAGTCTATAAAAGGAAAAAACCAATAGTGTACTTCATCAGAATTTAAAACTTTTGATCTTTGGCAGGCACTGTTAAAAAATTGAGATGGCACACAGATTGGGAGAAAATATTTGCAGAACACATATCTGAATCCAGGGTACATAAACAAGTCTTAGGACTCAATAATCAAAACAAAAACATTTTGGGGGGCACCTGGGTGGCTTCAGTCGGTTGAGTGCCCAACTTCTGCTCAGGTCATGGTCTCACGTTTTGTGAGTTCAAGTCCCACATCAAGCTCTGTGCTGACAGCTCAGAGCCTGGAGCCTGCTTAGGATTCTGTGTCTCCTTCTCTCTCTGCCCCTCCCCCACTCACACTCTGTCTTTGTCTCTCTCTCAAAAATAAACATTTAAAATTTTTTTAAAAAAACACCATATTTTTTAATGGGCAAAAGATTGGAACAATTAATCAAAGGTATACAGATGGCAAATAAGAACATGAAAATATGCTCAACATCACTAGTCATTAGAAAAATGCCAATTAAAATCACAATGAGCTACCAGTTCACATTTATTAGACTGGCTAAAATTAAAACACAAAAACCAGGGGTGCCTGGGTGGCTCAGTTGGTTAAGCATGGGACTTCAGCTCAGGTCATGATCTCACAGTTCATCGGTTCAAGCCCCAATCGAACCTGCTTCAGATTCTGTTTCCCTTGCTCTCTCCCCCTCCCCTGCTTGTACTCTCTCACTCTCTTTCTAAAAAATAAATACACATTAAAAAAATTAAAAACAAAAAAATTGACAATACCAAAGGCTAGTGAAGACGCAGAGCAACTGAAATTCTCACACATTGCCTGTGGAAATGCACAATGGGAATGCAGCCATTTTGGAAACAATTGGGCGGCCTCATAAAGTTAAAGGTACAGTTACCATATGACCCAGCAATACCACTCCTAAGTATTTACCCAAAAAGAAATGAAAATGTATGTTCACATGCCTGTACACCAATGTTTACAGTGGCTTTATTTATAATCGCCAAAAACCGGACACAACCCAAATATGCTTAAATCAGCAAATGGATAAAAAAGCAGTGGTATATCCACATGATGCAATACTGTACGGCAATAAAAAGGAAGAAAGTACTGATTTGGGCAGCAACACGGATGCATCTCAAATGCAGTATGCTAAGTGGAAGAAGCCAGCCTCAAAAGGCTATGATTCCGTTATATGATTCTCTGCAAGAGGAAAAAATATAGGGATAGAAAGGAGAACAGTGGTTGCCAGAGGCTGTGGACAGGGAGAGAAACTGGCTACAGAAGGCCGTGAAGGAATTTTTTGGGGAGTGATGGAAACTATAGTAACTCTTGATTATGGTGGTGGTTACAGGACAGGACTGTATGTTTGTCAAAACTCATATAACTGTGCACCGAAACAAGGTGAATTTTAATGTAAGACAACAACATCAACAACAACAGCAAACAAACAAACCTATCGTAGCTGCCAGGTCTCCACTGGACCAAGACTAAATTCTCCGCCTGACTTTCTGAGCCTTTACATTCCGGCCAATCCCGAGCAGTCCGCTTGATGCCCCCCCGTGCCACCTTCTGCTCCAATTACCCCCGTTTCCTCACCATCCTATCCACATTCCCCAGACTTGCAGGCTTCCCTGCCTCTCTGCGGACTGCGCCCTCACATGAACTGCTCTCTGCGCTTCCTGACGGTCCAAACCACTAAGCGGCACGCCCTCATTGGTCCTCCCAGAACTCAAGTTCCTCTCCGAGTCTGTGCTACTCAACGTAGGGGAGGCCCTTTCTCATAGCGTTCACCGGTGGCAGGCGAGTGTTACTCTGATTTCAGTTCCCCTATCAACACAAGCGCAGGATGTAGCCTTACCTCCACGCCCAACGCTCAAAATTAAGCACATATGGTCTAGCACTCAGTAGGCCCTCGATGCAGTGCACGCAGGAAGGAGAGTGACCACCGAGCTCCAGGAGCAGGTGGGATTTGAGATGCGTCTAGGTCTAGAAGGGCTAATGAGGCGCCTTCGAGGCGGGACAGGCAGTCAGGCACCAGGGCGGTGCACAAAGCGGAAAGGGCAGAGGTCCCGGGGGCGCAAGGTGACCACCCACAGCCCGGTATCCCGGCGCCCCGCTTGGCCTCGCGTACCTTGCCCTCGTAGGAGCGCTCGGCAGCGCTCACCGACATGGCCTGGATCAGCAGCAGCAGGAAGAGTGGCACCAGGAAGCCGGTGGCGGGTACAGCTACCAAGATGCTGCGCACCAGCTAAGGAGCAGGGCCACCAGACCTTCCTCCCTGGCCCCGCCCCTCGCCCGACTCCGCCCCTCGCCCGACTCCGCCCCTCGCCCGACTCCGCCCCGAGAGTCCCGCCCCCAACCGGGACCTTCCATCCGCTCCCCGCGCTCAGTCCAGGGTACACCTCACCCCACTCTGCTGTCCAGGCCCCGTGCCATCTTTAGCACTCCCCATTATGACCCTGTTAGATTCTCAACTCTTCCTTGTCCCTTTTAGCCCCACCCATCTCCCTATCCCTGCCCACCCCCACCTTGTCCCTGAGGCTTCTCCCCGCCCACCATCAGCGGGGTGAGAGGGAGAGCGTGACCCCGCCCCTCTTCCCGGCTAATCCTGCCCCTAACCTCCATCTAGCTCTCCTCAGTGCTCCCTGCGTGGGTTCCACAGCGGATACGCGATGGCCTTGTCTATGGAGAAGGGCAGGTGGGTTGTGCGCAACAGGAAGATCAGGCAGGTCACCAGCGTGGCACCCGTGTAGAGGCATAAAGACAGGACGAGCAGCATGAAGAAGCGGAAGTTGCGATGACCGATGCAGTTATTGACCCATTTGCAATGGTGGTCAAAGTCCTGGACAAAAGGGAGGGGGGCAGGCCTGGAGGACCCCTAATCAGAGGCTTTACCCCCCGTTCCCAAAGGCCACCTACCCTTGGCCCCTCAAACTGGCTCCCATCCCTAGGGAGAAATCCAGCCACAAAGTCCTTAACGCTGGCATATCTATGGTTAGAGCACTGTTAAGTCTCCATGGCTCACAAGGTCATATGTCAAGAGGCCTTTAGAGACAAGGCCTTCCTGGTCTTCTGTGGGACACATCCTGGTGTAACTTTGGGCAGGACACAGAATATCTCTGGGTCTCTGTTTTCTCATCCATTAAATGAGGATAATAATACCCTTGCTCAGGCAGCCTCCCAGGGTTGTAAGGACCAGATAAGACAGCACATTTGTAAACCTTTGCAGCCTGTGCACATGAGACAGCCCAGCATTCAGAGCCCAGGAGAACAGGCAAAGCTTCCCTGGCCAGGCCTACCTACAGCCAGCCTGAGGGCCTCGGGCACCTGGGGCAAGCCTGGGGGAAGACACGAGTGTCTTTCTCTCCCTGGCCTGACCAGGCCCACCATAGGTGTGGATGCCTCTGTGTGTCAGCACCTACACAGGCTAGGGCCAACCTCCCAGGACAGGTGACAGGTAGTGACCTGCATGAGTGGCTGGGAGTTACTGCCGCTCTTGGCCTTTTTAGCAGTCCCGGAAGTGGTTTCACGCCTGCCACAGGCCCCCTTGTAAGTGGGCCTCCTGGGCAGGGGCAGGGTGGGGGCAGATGGACAGTCAAGAAGGGCACTCACTTCCACACAGATGTTGCACCAGGGACAGTGGTAGGTCCGGGGCGGGCGGTGGAAACAGCACTTTGGGCACCATTGCAGACGGAAGGCCCTCTGGTTCACCCACACCACGTGCACCATCATGGGGCCCTGTTCGTTGGAGCCTGGCATGGGAAGAGGATTGGGCAGCAGCAGGAGGGCCTTCCATCAGTCTGCTGCTCCAAGGGTAGGGAGGCAGCTCCCTATCATTACTGGGTTCCAGGAAGTGTGGGGAAGAGGTGGGTAGGGGCATCCGTAGTCTCCACTGGGCAATCTGCCCAAGCACAGAGAGGCTGGCATTCAAAGGGAAGATAGGTTTCCAGCCAGAAGAGTTCTGTGAAGACTCAGCCCTTTGAAACTGTGACTGATACTTTAAGGAGTGGGAAGTTTGTGCAGTGGGAAGGAGGAAGGGAGAACTGAGTGGTTTCAAAGGGCTGGCTTCTCTCCCCACCGAAGGCACTGGAAAACCTCCAGAAATCTGGTTTTCGACATCTCCGTGGCTTAGCCGATGAAGTGCCAGAGGCAGGGTCTAGGAAACTGAGGATGTGCCGTGAAAGGGTCCTCAGGCCCAAGGAGGGGAGATGGAAGGAGCCCTTCAGGAGGTATTACATCCTTCTCCCAGGGACCAGTGCCTCACCTTGATGCAAGATGCCAGGGTCTGAGAAATTGAGTGAAACGAGACTGACGAAGGTGAGGATACAGAGGAGGCCTGTGACAAGAGGAAAGGCCCACTCCCCATTCTGGGCCAGCCACCTGCAACTGAGATCAGAGCAGGGCTGAGCCCTGCTCTGGGGCGGGAGGTGGGGGGTGGTGAAGTTCTCCCTGAACCCGGTCCACTTGGTCAGAACCCACATACCTTGAAGCCTGCTCTAAATATCCAGGCTAGTGACAGATCTATAGCGACTCCACCAAATGTCACCCAGCATTATGGGCCACATGCAGCTCCCAGAGGCACCAAGCACTATATACCTGCGCCTTTGATTCCCTCTGCCTAGAGTATCCTCCCTTCTCTTACCCCTCTTCTGCACTTCCCTTGCCTCTGCACTGTCATTATCTGTTTTCCTTTCCGTCTCTGTAGGAAACCTGTGGCTTCTGTGGGAGGGAGACTCACGGGAATGCAAAGAAGAGGCCACTAAAAACTACCAGCAGCACTACATTGAAGGCGGCAAACAGGCTTGGGAGGATCCAGGGAAGTGGGGCCTGAGGCAGGGGATGGGGATCCTTCATGAGGGGCAAGGAGTCCTTCAAGAGCGGCATGGCTGGACCTCCCGCGCCCCCAGGGGTGATCAGAGTCACCAGGCTCCCTCGCCCCAGCTGGCTCCAGGAGCCCCATGGCCACAGCAGCCTTGGAAGCCACAACCCAGGATGGAAGGAAAGAAGTTCCAATGTGACATCACAGAGGTTGAGGAGAATGGAGGCTAAGGGCTCTTCAGCAGAACTGTCTGCAGCCAGTGACCGGAACTTCCAACTGCAACCCCCTCCCCCCCACCCCACGCCACACTTGTGCCAGGGACTGAGAGGTCCTGCCCTATGAGGTTGGCTTTGAGACTACGTGAGATTAGAGAGACACGTGGGGAGAAGGTGGGCGATTCTAGTCATCTTTTCAGGCTCAATGCTAATCAAAGCAAACAGTGCTCATTGTTCACTCTACCTCCATTTTTTTCCCCTTTTCATTATTACAAAATTCCACTTTTGGGAATGGAGGGGCAGCTAGATAATTTTCCAGCTTCCCTAATTTCCAGGGCTGGCTTCACAACACAATTCTGGTCCATGAGACAAAGGGGATGTCTGCTGAGGATTCCCAGAAAAGAGTTGCCTTGTCCTTTTCTTCTGGTCTTGAACCCTAGATGTGCTGGCTGAAGGGACCACCTTGGACCCATTAGGCAGTATGTCAAAGTGCTACAGAGAATGACACTGTTGAGTCACTGCCCCAGACTTAAATTGCCGCTCTCTGAGCTGCTTGTTATATGAGAAGGTAGCTGGGTTTTCTGTTATATGTGGCTGAGATTGGTCATTTGTTTTGGCTATTAAACGTCTGAACCCCTCTGTGTTTGGAGGACTCCTGCACTGTACCTCTTCATGAAGGGCAAAGACCGTCCCCATCCCAGATGGAGCTAAGACTCAGATACTCACATTCAAAGCCTATCCTGTAGCTAGCATATAGCCCTGTGACTCAGACGCCACCAATTAGCCTCAGAACTGCTACCACCAACTGAGTGGGAGTCTTCTGAGATATAGCAGCTGCACGCATTTTCAGAGCTCCCGTGTGTAGAAGTGTGATGGCCATTTTGAATGTCACTTTAATTTTGACAGCGATTGTATTATTCTTCAACCTGGATAAAATATGTAATTCTAAGAGTCCGACTTTGTTTTTTGTTTTTTTCTTAATGTTTATTTATTTTTATAGAGCTCACTGGTATGCTGGAGAGAGAGAGAGAGAGAGAGAGAATCCCAAGCAGGCTGCACTCTCAGCATGGAGCCTGACGGGACTTGATCTCACAACCCTGAGATCATGACTTGAGCCAAAATCAAGAGTCAGATGCTTAACCGACTGAGCCACCCAGGTGCCTCTTGATGTTGCTATTTTCTGAAGCTGGGGCCCAAATTCAGAAGAATAAAATTGACTTTGTGTCTTTTTGACTGGTAGGTGACACCAAAGGCTTGCTCTGCCCCCTCATAATCTGTGACATGGCACTGCCACGCATAGAAGGAGGTTAACACAGAGACACAATTAACATGCTCCGTATTTTCTTACATGCTCAACAATATTGTAAGAACTCCTCTATTTATTGGGCCCACGTTGTGGGGTGAGCTGATAAATAAAAACAGTGGACTGAATCTAATACCTGTATAGGTAAATGGTTATCAATATGAATAAATTTTCCAGTAATTTGGATACTCTTGCAGAGTGGGTAAAAGTACATTCGAATTCCAGTGCAAACCCCAACACAGACTGTCAACAAATTGGCTTCTGAGACTATTTTATTCCTTGGTTTAAGACATGTATGTCAATTGGCAGCAATTTTGGCACACACTTTAGGTAACAGATTCATCACTGTTTTTCATTGTCCATTAATTCATTTTTCCTCCTCAGGTTAATGACCAGTTAAGTCTTCATGGAATAATTATGGAAACCCATCACTTATATATCGCATCCCAGTAGAGACTCCATTCTACTCCATTCTGATAATGTTAGCTCCTGTAACAGGTTAATGTACCTTGTCATCAACTTACGGTTTCTCCGCTCCTTTCATTTTTGTGTGAAGCTGCAGACAAGAGATCAGGTCTTCTGGAGGAAACATCAGAGAAGGACATAAAGGGACACAGGGAATACACACATGATTACCGACTTCCTTAGAATAAGCTGATGTGACCACTGGAGCAAGACACCTCACTGTCAGTCAATCCCTGGATTCGGTCCTCCAAAAACCTACTTCTCTCCCAGTGCTGTTCATCCCAGTCCTTAGGACTGTCATTCACCCTATTGTCCAGATCAAACCCATGGAGTCACCTTACTCCTGTCTTTATCTCATCCAATCCACCAGCTCTGCTATCAAAATAGATTCTCTCAAGGCCAAGCCATCACCCTCTCTTGCTTGGATATTGCAATAACCTCCTAACTGCCCCGTGCCTCTTCTGTCCTTAACCTTTAATAGACTCTGTTCCAAATTGCAGCCAGTGCTCCTTTTAGAACTTAGATCATGGCCTTTGGTCAGAACCTTCCAACTGCTTCACAGGTCACTCAGAGTAAAATCCAAAGTCCTTACCGTGGCCCTCAAGGCTCTCCCTGACCTGACTCCTCTATCTTTCTGACCTCATTTCCTAACACTCAGCCCCTTGCTCACCCCACATCAGCCAGACACATTGGCTTCCTTGCTGTTCCTCAAACACACCCGGTATTCTCTGGTCCTGGGTCCTTCACACTTGATCTCCCATTTCCCTGGAAATCTTTGCCACAAACGTGGGGAGCGAAGAGCTCGCTTCCTCTGTTCTTTTGTTCAAGTGGTGACTGTGCATGGTCCAGATGCCTGCATCTTCGGCTCTTTCCTCAGTGTACACTCCTCACAGGTGCGTTTTGGGTCAACAAGTGTGAATATTTAAAATGCCTTTTGCCTAATTTGCAAGATACTTTCCAGAAAGTTTGTACATGTTTACACTGATCTTATGAGCATAAGCATATTATAATACTAACACTATAATTAAATATCAACATAAAATAATTTCTCAAATTTTATAGATGACAATATCACCTTGATCATTTCATTTATATCTCCTTAAATTGCTTATGAAGTTAAGTATTCTTACGCACCTAGAGGTCATTTTATTGTATTTGTTTTGTGAATTGCCCTTTTCCATCTTTTGCTTGCTCACATCTCCGTATAGAAATGTTGGAGTATTCTTTCCTGTGTGATAAATAGACATAACATAAAATTGAACATTTTAACCACTTTCTAGTGTCCAGCTAAGTACATTCACAATGTTGTACGGCCTTCACCACCACCCATTTCAGGCCTTTTTCATCATCCTGAACAGAAACTCCCGATCCACTGAAGAGTGACTCCTCAATCGCCCCTCCCCCATCCAGTAACCACTGCTCTACTTTCTGTCTCTGAATTTGACTGTCGTTGGTGGAATCACATAATACCTGTCCTCTTATGTCTGGCTTTTTCCACTGAGCATCATGTCCTCAAGCTTCATCATTGGCCGTTAGCCATCCTGAAAGTTGGTATGTTATAGCAGGTGTCAGAATTCCCTTCCCTTTCGAGGCTGAATAATATTTCATTGTATGTGTTTGCCACATTTTGTTTGTCTTATTCACCTATTGATGGCATTTAGGTTGTTTCCACCTTTGAGCTGCTGTGAATAACACTGCTATGAACATGGGTGTGCAAATATCTATTCGAGTCCCTGTTTTTCCATTATTTTGAGTACATATCCAGAAGCAGAATTTCTGGATCATATGTAATCTTATGTTTCATTGTTTGAGGAGCTGCCATAGGATTTCCCACAGCAGCTGTACCATTTTACATTCTCACCAGCAATGTACAAGATTCCAATTCCTCCACATCCTTGCTAACATTTTTTTCCTGTTTATTTATTTTTTATTTTTCTAACCTTTATTTCTTTTTGAGAGAGAGAGAGAGACAGAGTGCAAGCAGAGGAGGAACAGAGAGAGAGGGAGACACAGAATCTGAAGCAGGTTCCAGGCTCTGAGCTGTCAGCACAGAGCCTGACACAGAGCTCAGACCCATGAACCATGAGATCATGACCTGAGTTGATGTCGGGCACTTAACAGACTGAGCCACCCAGGTGCCCCTGTGTTTTTCTTTTTAAGAATATCCATCCTAACAGGTGTCAAGTTGTGTCTCATTTTGCTTTTGGTGGAAGCGTTTGGGTTTTTCTTCCTGATTTACAGGAGCTCTTTTATATAAAAAAAAAAAGTTGACTGTATTTATTGCAAATATGTTCCCAGTTTGTTTGCATTTTAATTTTGTGTGTAATTTTTCATGTAAAGTTTTTGTCATTCCCTCCCCCTCTCTTTTAAGTAGGCTTCATCCCCAGTGTGGAGCCCAGTGCAGGACTTGAACTCACACCCCTGAGATCAAGACCTGAGCTGAGATCAAGAATCTGGCTGAGCCACCCAGGCCCTCCTTGAGTTGTTTTTATGTAATCAAATCTATTGATCATTTTCTTAGCATTATTTTACATTACTTTCCCCCTCTCCTTCTGTCTGATGAATATTTAACTGTATTTCTTGTTTTTGCTTCCATTTAATTCTTTAATCTGAAATTAATTTAAAGGTAAGATAGAAGGTAAAGGTCTAACATATATTTTTCTCGTATCATTATAATCAATTATTCCAGGAGTAGTTTCGAGTAAACTTTCTTTTCTCTCTTATATCGGATTCTAAATTTTTCATATATGCTAAGATCTGTGGGAGGCACTGTAAGGTGCCTTCCAGACACCCTCAGGAATGAAGAACTTATCCTTCAGCTGCTAGAAGACAGCCTCAGTTTTGGGGAGTGCCTCCCTAGAGAAAATTACCTCACCCAAGGTCCCACCTCCTTCTATAGCAGTTTGCATCCAAGGAGTGAGCAACATGAACTATAAAGGCTCAGACACTTTTCCCCAGTGCACAAAATTCTGAAGGGCCATCCAGCCCCTGTGTGACCTACTGGTTGGCTAAGGATATTGTTGGGCCCTTACCACAGATTGATTCTCCTCTGCTCAGTCCTGTTTCCTTTCCTTTGCTTTGACAGGCTTTGATCCCAAAACTATTCCCAAATAAACATCTTGCATACTCATCTCTAAAGTCTATTTTTGATTTTTTTGTTTTATCTATGTATTGAATTTAACACCATACATTTTGATCTTTGTGGTTTTAGAATCCAGGGGGCTTTTTGCATTTTTTTAAGTTTATTTATTTATTTTGAGAGAAAGAGTGTGAGCAGGGGAGAGACAGAGAAAGAGGGAGAGAATCCCAAGCAGGCGCCCAGCATGGAGACTGACGCAGGACTCAAACTCAGGAATCCTGAGATCATGACCTGAGCTGAAACCGTGAGTCGGTCACTTAACCAACGGAGCCACCCAGGCGCCCTTGCTTCTTGCATTCTTAGTTGTCATTATCTGAATCCCTAAATTTATGATGCTACGTAGTAAACAAAAAATAGACACAAAAATATTAAGTAATGAATAAGAAATGAGGTCCCATTCAAACATCACCTTTCATTAAAACTAGCATCTTCTGGGGCGCCTGCGTGGCTCAGCTAGTTAAGCATCTAGCTCTTGACTTCAGCTCAGGTCATGATCTCACAGTTCATGGGTTCGAGCCCCACGTCGGGCTCTGCACTGCCATTGCAGGGCCTGCTTGGAATTCTCTCTCTCCCCCTTTCTCTCTGCCCCTTCTCTTGCTTTGTCTCTCTCTCAAAATAAATAAATAAACTTTAAAAACTAGCATCTTCCTTTTCCATCTCAACTGTAATGCAAAACAATGCCAAGGGCAGGTACAATGACAATTTACTACCAAGTGACACTTAAAATCTTGCAAAAGAAGCAGAATTTTATGATATTGAAAGAAGTTATGTTGAAATGGCAGTTAAATCACCCCAAAAGTCATTGACCAATAAGCTAGTCTAAAGCAGCTAAAATTTGAGAAAGGAAAAATCAACAAGGTTGACAGTCTAGTAGGCTCTTCAGAAAAGAATGGCTGATAGCTTCACTAGTAAATTCTATCTGACATTTAAAAATGAACACCAATCCTCCTCAAACTCTTCCAAGAAATAGAAGAGGAAAGAACACTTCCTAACTCATTCTGTGATGTCAATATTTCCAAAGCCAGCTGAAGACATCACAAAAAATCCCCCACAGGCTAATATCCTTTATGAATATGGATGCAAAAATCTTCAGCAAAATACTAGCAAACTGAATCCAGCAGCATAGTAAAAGGATTATATACCATGACCAAGTGGGATTTATTCCAGGAACCCAAGAGCAGTCCAACATACATAAATCAGTCAGTGTACTACACCACAATAATAGAATGAAGGAAAAAAACATATATGGTCATCTTAATGCAGAAAAGGCATTTGGCAAAATCCAATACCATTCAATGATTAAAACACTCCACAGCCCAGTAATAAAAAGGATATTTCTCAAATAAAGGGCATTTATGAAAAACCCACAGCTAACATCATACTTAATAATGAAAGACTGAAAGCTTTCCTTGTAAAGTCAGGAACAAGACAGGGATGCTTGCTTTTGACACTTTTATTTAACATTATACTGGAATTTATAGTTAGAGTAACTGGAGAAGGAAGGAAGGAAGGAAGGAAGGAAGGAAGGAAGGAAGGAAATGCATGGGTGGCTCAGTCGGTTAGGTGTCCAACTCTTGACTTCAACTCAGGTCATGATCTCACGGTCGTGGGATCCAGCCCTGTGTGGGTTTCATGCCGAGCAGTGGAGCCTGCTTAAGACTCTCTCTCCCTCTCCCTTTACTCCTCCCCTGCTCACATTCACTTTCTCTTTCAAAAATAAATAGAAAAGAAAGAAAGAAAGAAAGAAAGAAAGAAAGAAAGAAAGAAAGAGCATCTGCACTGCAAATGTCCAAAATCTCTAATTGCAGATGACAAATTTGTATATAGGAAATCATAAAGAACACACACACACACACACACACACACACACAATCAGAGCTAATAAATGAGTTCAGGAAAGTAGCAGCATTATTCATAATAACCAAAAAGTGGAAATTACCCAAATGCCCATTAATCTGGGCATGCGCAAAATCTGGTATGTCCACAGAATGGAATATTACTCAACCATCAGAAGGAACAAAGCACTAACACGTGCTGCAACATGGATGAAACTTGAAAACACGCCCTATGAAAAAAGTCAGGCACAAAACACCACATTGTATGATTCTATTTTTTATTTTTTATTTTGAGAGAGAGAGCATGAGTGGGGGGAAAGGGCAGGGGAGAGAGAGAGAGAGAGAGACAGAGAGAGAGAATATCAAGTAGACTCCACACTCAGTGCCCGACGTGGGCTTTGATCCCACGGCCCTGGAATTATGACCCAAGCCGAAACCAACAGTCAGATGCTCAGCCAACTGAGACACCCAGGAGCTATTTATTAAGTGTCCAGAACAGGCAAATCCATAGAGAGAGTAAGTAGATTAATGGTTGCCAGGGGATGGGAAGAAGGAAGAATTGGGAAGTAGGAGGTTTCTTTTTGGGCTGATGGAAATTTTCTGCAGTTAGAGTAATGGTGATAGTTGCACAACATTCTAAATACAATAAAAAACCACTGAATTAGGGGCGCCTGGGTGGCTCAGTTGGTTAAGCGTCCAACTTTGGCTCAGGTTATGATCTTGCACTCGTGAGTTCGAGCCCCGCATCGGGCTCCGTGTTGACAGCCTGGAGCCTGCTTCAGATTCTGTGTCTCTCTCTCTCTCTGCCCCTCCCCCACTCGCACTCTGTCCCTCTCTTTCTCTCATAAATAAATGTTAAAAAGTTTTTTTTAACACTGAATTATACACTTTATAATGACTAAACTGGTGAATTTTATGTTATGTGAATTTTACCTCAATAAGAATTTTTTTAAAAAAGAGATAATGGCCTTTAAATATCAAATGATTGAGGACCCCTGAGGAAAACTGATGAAATTTATGGGGTTTTTATATTGTGATTTTTCAAAAATGATCCTTAAACCAAGAGAGCCAACATTGAAGTGATAGGTGTGTCCCTGTCATGCAATCATGCAATTTTGTGAGAATGTTTAAGAAAAAAAAAAGCAAAATAAAAATGAAATAAAGAATGGTTCATTCTTCCTGGGTCAAAGATTCAGTGTTTGACAGCTAGTGGTCCAAAATTAGCAAGAGAAGAATGTGATTGGCTGGTCCGGCTCACCTTCTCTTGCCATAGCTTAGCTAGGGATGGGCTGGCCTTGAGTCAGGGCATCATCGCCCTGGACTAATCCGTGGGTCACACTGCATAGAAGACAGCCACCTAGGGACTCCGGGTGGGGACGAAGTACCCCCTCAGAGCGAAAGTCCTCCTCTCACCAACACCCTGCCATTCCTCCCTCCCTTGTCATCCAACCTGAGAATTAACCAGTCTCCCCTGAGCCTCCCAGCCCCTTGCTGCTCAGCTGCATAAACAGTGTCAGCCTCGGCTCCCTTCCCTTCCTGACTCCCTCTGGTTCTTCGTCCCTCTTCTCCTGCCTTCCCCTCCCACAATTCTGTCCGGAAGAAGTTTCAGAGAACATCCTCAACACCCTGCTATCTGCTCTAAAGAAGTCTAAAGTTCAAGGCTTTGGGCAATTAAGCTCAAGGCCTCTCACCAGGCTAGAGAGGAATGACCCAGGGAGCAGCCCTGTGGAAATTGTTGAGGGAGCTGAGTCAGCCTGTGTCTTGGCTTCGTCAGGGTGGGGCCACGGCAGTGACCCTCTCTGGGTCAATGCCTTTGTTTTCCTTGCTGTGCCCTTACCTCCACCTCCACAGGTAACTGGGTCCCTGAGACTCCTGGGTCACTACACTGTCCCAAGAGTTGTACTTTAGGAGAGAGTGAAAGAGGGAGAGAACTGTGCATGACAGTTCTCTCTTGATACCACATCACTGACTGCTTCCTCTGATTGTATCTCCTCCCCATCCCAGAATCGACTCTCTTGACCCTCTCATGGGCCTTTTCCTACTATCAGATATCTTACCTGAACCTCAACGGAGCTCCTAACCTAGGTCCCTTCTGCCTCTCTCTACACTCCCATGGCTCTCCATCCAACCTGGTGTTATAACTTCTCTGAGCCTCCATTTCTTCATCTGTAAAATGCAAAAAAAAATAGCACTTACAAGAGTGGTTGTAAATTTTCAATGAGATAAGGAACATCGTGCATTTTCTACAGCACCTGGTGCACCCAAAATGCTCAGTAAACATTTGCTGTCGCTGTTGCTATGCTTTTATTATTTCATCAGTCATGTAAGCAGGTCTAAAGAGCACTTAGTATGTATTGGACCCTATGCCGGGAACCTAAGGGTACTGTGCTTGGATTCAAATAGCTTTAAATCTATTTGGAGAGGGAAGATAAATCACTAATCAATAAAATAGTTCAGAAACATATAATTTGGTACAGCTTTTCAGAATCTATCAAATTGCTCAGAAATCTAACTCAGCAATGCTGTCTGTGTTTCTTTGCTGCGTCTTTGGCTGCTGTTTGGCTGAATACACCCATCATCAACATGAGCTGGGCTGAGCTTTGGGAAACCCACATGGGCCTCGCCTGGCTTTTCCAGCTAGTCCTCCCTTCTGCCTGCCAGGACAACAGTGCCAGCACAGTCACGGAATTGGCCCTGATGTTCCCATCTCTAGGGGACCAGAGGCCAGGTTGCAGCCTGGGAGAAAGGGGGTTGCTGGGAGGATATAGAACTTTACTCCTATCATCACCCTAAGAAGACTCCTTAGAGGGGATGTAGGATGAGGGCTGGTAGTCAGCAAAGGGTGGCCAAAGGCATTTGTGGGAGGGAGGGAGGAAGGAAGGACCACACCTAGGGAGAGGGAGGAGTCAGGAATGGGGCAACTTAGCCAGTCAAGAGGATCAAATTCCTCCAGGGTGAACTCTGAGATAGGTTCTAGGAACTTGCAGGCACGGAAAGCCTAAGAAAAGAGAGCCAGGGGAGAAGATCCTGCCACTCCACCTACACGTGGCCCAGGTCCTCTGAGAGAGTCCAGCAGGCAGCAGGACCGGCGGGAGCCGCCTCCCTCAGGGCCCCCACCTGCCTGCCCCTCCTTGCCCCTCAGTGCCTGCTGGGAAAGCCAGAGAGGGAGAGAAGACGATGGAGCCAGACAGGACTCAGATAAAGCTTGACCCCAGGTGAGTGAGGGCAGCAGGCCCAGAGCCAGGAGCCAGTTGCTAAGCAGTGGCAGCCGTATCTCACTGGCCTGTCCCTACCTCCCTCCTAGGTCCTTTGGCTCCCAGGACACAGAATGAGACAGACTAATAATGGTCTGGCTGTCCCCAAGGTCCTGTGTGTGACCCTTCAGAGCCTTGGCTTTGTTCCTCAACTGGGAAGAGAAAAGTCTCAGAGGTAGGGGCTGTGAAATGCATGCACAGAGCCCCATCCAGCTGTGGACCCATCCCTGGTGCTAAGGGTCCACTCTTTCTCTGAGGCTCTGCTCTTTCTCTACTGTCAGCCACTGGACTGCTGCCCCAGTGGAAGTGGGGAGAGTGAACTGTGAGGTCTTTGGGCTCCTAAGCCAGACCTGCCCTGAGCCTACACAGCACTTGCCTTACACACTAGCCTGGACCAATTTGCCATTTCCTCTAAGAATCAGGGTGCCAAGGGGTAATGTACAAGCCACTCGAACTCAGGAGTGTTTGAGGGAGTGTCAAATAATTGGCGTTCCTTCTGCTCACGCTCCCAAGTCCCCCTATTCTGAATGTAGGTTGGTGTCTCTTCAGGTACACAGCAGATCTTCTGGAGGTGCTGAAAACCAATTTCAGCATCCCCTCTGCCTGCTTCTCTCACGCTCCCACTGCAGCTCAACTTCTAAGAGGTGAGTCAAGGCCCCTCCCCAGAGGGAACTGAAAGGATGACACGAGCACCCCAGCAGAAATCCGGGACAGCTGAGTGAAGCTGAAGAGAGGTGGTCCTGAGCTGGCCAGCCTGGAGAGTATCTACATATCATGGTGAAGGCCTTGGGGAAGAGCAACTCCTCAAGGAGCCAATAGACCAAAAAAAGGGCATGACCACTTAGCCAGGGAGACACAACTGCATGTTGGGCCTCTCGCAAACCCTAGCCTCAAAGCTCATTCAAGTTGGGGACACTGGCTTGGAGCATTTTTCAAATCCCAGAGCCATCCAGGGAATCAAGATGGTGCCCAAATGATGCAAGCCCCAACGAATCCCCTAGGGGCCTGCATAATAGCCTCTTTGGGAAAGGATCTACATCATTCTGGAGGGCTGGCTATTATGAATAATGTTCTTAACACTTAGGGGAACCTGTAAAAGTATTCTGACAGTGTTGACTAACTAGATCTTATATTGAATTGCTTTTGAACGTGAAAAGCAGAAGATGAGACTCCATTTATTATGTCTAGAGACAGTTCAGCTGCCACAACTAGAGGGCGCTATTGGCATCTAGTGGGGAGAGGCCAAGAATGCTGCCCAGAATACAAAGGAAAGCCCCCACCCCAAGGAGTTATCTTGGCCAAAGTAACAATAGTGCTGAGACTGAGACCTGCCTCACACAGTAAAAATCCATCTCACATGGTGTTGCTGCAGAATGTGCTAATAGGAGCACCAAGGATATTCAAAGTAGGGAGACCATTCTGGGTCCCGTGGTCTTGCAAGCTGCCTTGTTTGGGGGCGGAGGTTGGGGAGGATGTCGGAATGGGTAAGCAAACTGGAGAGTGGAGAGCAGGCAGTGGGCGCTGCAGAGGTGGGGGTGGACACAGAATGAGCAGGCAGGTTCCCCCTTGATCTGACAGGATTCCAGGTTGCTGGTGAGGAGGCAGGGGACAGTTGAGAGGGCTGGGCAGGTGAGGTGGTGCCTGATGAACCTTCAGGCAGAGAAGTTGTACTTTATCCTTGGAGAGAAGGAGCCGGTGAGGGCTCTAGACTGGGAGGGGCTGGAGAGTGCTTCAAGATAATTAATCAGTAATCAGGATGGACTTAGGGAAGAAGAGCCTTGAGAAGCAGGGGTATAAATTGGAGGTTATTGCCCCAGCGCAGCGTTAGAACAAGAGTCTGAGCCAGAACATTGTCCAGGGAAAGGAAGGGAAGGTTGGAAAACAAAGGTTATCCAAAGAAGACCAGGTGGTCTGGTCAATACTAAGACAAGGTGAGCAAAGGAAAAAGAGATGGTCACGACCACCCTGGGGAACCAGGCAGAGTGATGACATGACACTGAGAATCAGGAAGCCGGAAAGAGGCACCCACTGAGGCTTTGGCAAGAACACTTCCTCCTCTGTTCCGTTGCTCCTTAAATTAGATGCCATTTAAGAAAGAGCTATTTTGGAAGAACTATGGAATCTTTCAATAATCTGGTTTTTTAAAATGATTATTTATTTATTTTTGAGAGAGAAGAAAGAAAGAACACAAGCAGGGGAGGGGGAGGGGATGGGAGGAGGGACATGGAATCTGAAGCAGGCTCCAGGCACTGAGCCATCAGCACAGAGCCCGACGAGGGGGTAGGAACTCAGGAGCTGTGAGATCATGACCTGAGCTGAAGTTTTATGCTTAACGGACTGAACTGCCCAGGTGCCCCCAATAATCTGTTTTTGAAATGCCTGTGATATGACTGCAATTACAATCCCTACAGGATTTTTTTTATGGGCTGATCCAAACATTTATGTGAAAGAGTGAAGGGCCAAGAAAAGCCAAGACAATTTTGAAAAGTCACAAGGAGGGTACCCGCCCTCCCAGGGATTAAGGCTTATAATAAGACTAAGCAATGCGGCAGTAAGTGCAAGCGTCTTAACAAGTGGAAAATGGAACAGAACAGAATGTTTGGAAATAGAGCCCAATGGGGAATGTGCTTTATGAAAGGATGCTACGCACCTCAGTGGGCAGAATGGGCTCTTTAAGAAGTGACCTGGACAATGTATTTGTCCCTATGGCAATATAGCTCCAACGTAGCTTCAATCCAGATAGCTTAAATACCTAAATTTGTAAAATGCTACCTTCTCTACAAAAGAAAATACAGAAAGGTATCTTTATGATTGGGAGTAGAGAATAATTTCTTAAATAAAACACAAAAAAGGGGCACCTGGGTGGCTCAGTCAGTTAAGCTTCTGACTTTGGCTCAGGTCATGATCTCACAGTTCATGGGTTCCAGCCCTGCATCGGGCTCTGTGCTGACAGTTCAGAGCCTGGAGCCTGTTTCAGATTCTCTGTCTCCCTCTCTCTCTGCCCATCTCCCACTCACGCTCTGTCTCTCTCTGTCTCAAAAATAAATAAACTATAAAAAAAAAAAAGCACAAATGATCATGGAGACTGGCTACCTGAACAAACTTCTAAACAACTAAAAGCACTATAAACAATGCTAAAAGTCAAACCATAGACTGGGAGAAGATATTTTCAAGCCTAACCAACAAGGGATAAGTAGTCAGTATAAGAAAAATTACCCAATAAAAGTTGTATAAAATATGTGAACAGACAGTTCATAGCAGAAGAAACCCTACTGACCAATAAAGATACAAAAAGATATTCTATTTTGTTTGTTAGGATTTAAGGAGCCATGAATTGCACAATGGCATGTCATTTCATTACAATGAATTTGAGGTGACAGTGAGCACTCGTGGGCCGCTGGTGGGAGTATAATGGGGATAACCACTGTAGGGACTGATTAGCTCTCTACAGCACTGAAGATGCTCATCTCCTCCAGCCCAGAAATTCGGATTTTAGGTGTATGCACTCCTAGGGGTGCCTGTGTGGCTCAGATGGTTGAGCATCTGACTCTTGATTTCAGCTCAAGTCAAGATCCCAAGGTCTTAGGGATCAAGCCCTGTGTTGGAGCCTGCTTGGAATGCTCTCCATCTCCCTTTACCCCTCTCCCCTGCTCACACTCTCTCTCGCTCTCTAAAAATAAAAAATAAATAAAATAAAATAAATAAAGGAACTCTCCTCTATGTGCTAAGGAGACACGTCCAAGAGTATGTATAGAAGCATTTGTTTATCATAATGAAAAAAATATGATGAAAACAATGTTGGTTGGAAAAAGCATTTTGCAGGATGATGTTATTTATATAGATCTTTAAATTATTTATTTATTTATTTATTTATTTATTTATTAAGTGGGCTTCACACTCAGCGCAGAGCCCAACACAGGGCTTGAACTCACAACCCTGATATCAAGACCTGAGCTGAGATCAAGAGTGGGAAGCTTAACCAACTGAAGCACTCAGGCACCCCCATACAGATATTTTTAAATGCAAAGCAATATGTTGTACATATGTTGTAAAAAATTAAAACATAAATGAAAAGATATACACCAACTTCAGAACAGTAGTTAGTTCTGGGAGGTGAGGTGTGGAAGGGAAAGTGATCTAGAAGGTGTGTATAGGGGCCTTCAAATACAATTGTAATGTTTTATTTTTCTAAAAATAACTGTTGAGGCAATGTTGGCAATATTGTAACACTCTTTAAAATGGGGTTATGGATATATTCATGTTTGCTCTATTGTTCTCTTTATTTTTGAAATTTTTGTAATTTAATAAATTATTTTAATTTAGAAATTATTTTAATTTGTAATAAATCATTTTTGACAGGCTGTGATGAGATGTTTGTTTTAAAAGTATAAAAGTTTATTATACTATAAAATTATACTATTGTAGTAATATAATATGTACGTACTTTAACCAGGGTGTTTTTTAAAGCTACTTTTTATTGAACAAATACTACATGCCAGGTGCTGTGCTAAGAGATTAATGAGAGAATGAATAATCTGTCCAAGGTCAAGAGCAAGTAGTAAGTGGAATTTTTCTCTGAACTCTGACTCTAGAGACTGTGTTCTTAACTTCTGTGAAAACAAAATGCAAAAATGAAAATAACTTTTGGTTAGGAACTAGCTGAAATTATGGGTGACACTCTCTCAAAATTTTAATGTGCTTATATTGTTTTCATTATTTACAAAAAGTAATCTTCACTATTTCAGAGACAGTGGGACATTTGTTAGTTGCTAGCTAGTTGCTAGTTGCTAAAATTATAAAGGTATAATTGTATTCAAAAAGTCAGTTAGACAAGCGTTTCCCAAAGTGTGTTCCCTGGAGTACTAATCTCAAGTAGTGCTTCATGAACACAGAATCTACAAAAATAAGTTTTGTAAAATCTGTATTCTATAACCTCCAGTAGGAAATTAACAGTGTAAATCAGATAAAAACTTGAGCATGGGAAGAAACAGGTTTAATTTTGTTTAAGGCATTTCCAAAAATCCTTTGGCCATAGAACACTTTTGTCCCATAATATCTGTTAAGATGTGGAAAAATAAGATAGGGGACAATCTTCAAAGAAGATCCATGAGTTGCATGGAGAGCAGGTGCTCTCTTTTCTTAGCTTTTTGTGCTGTGGCAGTAGGTACAAGAGCCTGTGAATAGCACAAGTATGAGAAAGAATATAGGGTGCCAAAGCCAGCAGTTAGAAGAGACTATAAAAGCATTTGGGTACTGAACAGTCAGAATATGCCCCCACCCCACGTTCATAAACAATTTTTTTAAGGTTGCATTTGATTGTTTATAGCACTCCACATTCCCTCCCATAATCATGTGAACACACACCAAGAGTGTTCTGGCTTAGCCAGAAATCCTTGGGTTTAAATTCCAGCCCCATGACTTCCAGGCTGTGTGACCATGGCCAAGGTGCTTAACTCTCTAAGCCTAGTTTCCTGGAAAAGCCTATAAAATGGGGATGACATAGGAATTCTCATGGGGTTGTTTCTTTCATTCAACAAATAGCCACAATTGCTGTTCCAGGCACTTAGAGATGGAACAGAGAACAAACAAGCTTGATAAAGTCCCTGCCTTCTTGTTTACACAGTTGGGGGGGGGGGCAGGAGAAGACAGCAGAAAATGGGCAAGTAAATAAATACGTAAATAACTTCACCATGGGAGGCAGATGGGGCAATATCACCTCAGGGAAGGCTGGCTGAGAAGGGGCATTTGAGCAGAGAGCTCAGTGAGGAGAAGCCAGCCACAGGGACTCAGGGAGAAAAGCTGAATGAGCAGAAACCAAGTGCTACCAATTTCTGGAGGTAGGCACAGCTTACATGGTTATTGGGAGGCTGAAAGAGTGGTAGGGAAATCCTGAACTCAATCAACAGAGAAGAATTGAGCTGGTGTTTGAGATAGAAGAACACAGGATGTGGGAGAGGATGAGGGATCAGTGCCTAAGACCTAGGGACAGAGGTCAGGAGGGGGACTATGATTCTGGGAGTCAAGGTGGGGCAGATTTTTGAGGAGGAGGGTGCAGTCAAGACGGTGAAGACTGGGAAAATTTTTAGAAAGTGGGGGGATGAGCCTGGGTGGCTCAGTCCATTAAGCATCCGACTTGGCTCAGGTCACGGTCTCAAGGTTTCTGAGTTTGAGCCCCGCATTGGGCTCTGTGCTGACAGCTCAGAGCCTGGAGCCTGCTTTGGATTCTGTGTCTCCCTCTCTCTCTGCCTCTCCCTAGTTCATGCTCTATCTGTCTCTCTCTCTCAAAGATAAATTAAAAAGTTAAAAAAAAAAAGACAGTGAAAACTAGAAAGGGTTTTGGCCTTGAATGGCTTTTGAAAGGGTTTTCCCTGAGCTGGTGAGGACAAGGTCAAGGAGGGGTGGGGAAGTCAGGCCCCGAGAGACCTCCAGCAGTGACTCAGCCTTCCAACAACGGACATGTGTTTTTAGGAATCTACTGAATTAATTTTGGTTTCTGCCTATATGGACTTTATCTTTTGTGCATTTTTTTTAACTAAACATTTCCATTGTAAAAAATAGTTCATTCAGTAAATCTGAAAATCTGGAAAAGTAGAAAGAGGAAGAGCCATCTATACTCCAACCACTCAGAGACAGGCAACTGCAAATACCTTGGTGGTAGTTCCTTATTATTTTTTAAAATATTTTTAAAGGTTTTATTTATTTTTGAGAGAGAAAGAGAGAGACAGAGACAGAGCACAAGCCGGGAGGGGCAGAAAGAGAGGGAGACACAGAATCTGAAGCAGGCTCCAGGCTCTGAGCTGTCAGCACAGAGCCCCACATGGGACTCAATCTCACAAACCATGAGATCATGACCTGAGCCGAAGTCAGATGCTTAACCAACTGAGCCATCCCAGGCACCTCGGTATTAGCTGGTATTAGTTCCTTTTTCTAAGTTTTCATTTAGCATTAGTTGAAATCATACCATACCTCCAATCTTATATCCTGTTTTTATAAGCATGACAATATATGAATTTTTTCACATTATTAGATATTTGACAAAATGTGCCCTTTTGAAAAAACACAGTTTGTTATAAAATGCAGATTTGTTACAGAATAATTGAAAAAGATAGAAAAGAGGGCAAAGATCACTCATTCTTATCACCCAAAGACAGCATTTTAAATATTTTCTTTTAATGTTTCTAGGCATTTTTCTATGAAATGATTTTTTAATGTTTTTATTTTATCAAAGTAATATGTGAACAAGGTTAAAATTTCAAGTAATGCAAAGGAGCTACTAATGCAAATCGACAGTCCTCTGCTCTATCCATTCTCATTTCTAATCTTCCTCCTTTTTTAGCTGATGGTTCTTCTGATAGTTACTTTCTGATCACCCATATGAGCAGTATTTCTTGATTTTCCATTTTGTAAGATAAAAATATTAGTGTCCCACTCTTTCCTTCAACTCTTTTCTACCTTTCTCTCCCCAAACATGGTTATCATCTTACTGGGCTAATTTTGCAATCTTCTTTGCTGACATAAGTTTTTTTTTTAGATATAAGTTACATGCAGTAAAGGATAATGATCTCACATATATAATGGGATGCATTTTTATTTATGTGTACATCTGTGAAACAGCATCTCGATCAAGAAATGGAACCTTTCCAGCATCCAGTAGGGTCTCTTGTACTCCCTCCTTAGTTAATATGCCTCCTGAGACCACTGTCCTTTTTTTTTTTTTTTTAATGTTTTTATTTATCTTTGAGAGACAGAGAGAGACAGAGCACTAGTCGGGGAGGGGCAGAGAGAGAAAGGGAGACACAGAATTCCAAGCAGGCTCCAGGCTCTGAGCTGTCCGCACAGAACAGACAAGTTCTGTGAGTTGTGTGTAGAACTCACAAACTGCGAGATCGTGATCTGAGCCAAAGTTAGACACATAACCGACTAAGCCACCGGGCGCCCCCGTAAGACCACTATTCTAACCTCTACCTCCTCTATAGATCATTTTCCCCTATTCTTCAATTTATATAAACAGATAGTTTATCAAACAGTACATACTCTTGTGTCTAGCTTCCTTCACTCATCATTATGTTTTTAAGATTAATCCATTCTGTTGCCTGTATCAGTAGTTTATTCTTTTTTATTGCCGTGTGATATTCTATTGTGGGAATGAATCACGATTTATAGTTGATCTTTCAACAACACGGGTTTGAACTTATATGAGAATTTTTTTCTTTTCTTTTTTTAGTTTATTTTGAGAGAGAGAGAGAGAGAGAGAGAACAGGGGACAGGGAGAGAGGGAGGGGGGAGAGAGAGAATCCAAAGCAGGCCCCGCACTATCAGCACAGAGCCGGATGCAGGGCTCAAACTTACGAACCATGAGATCATGACCTGAGCCGAAACCAAGAGTCAGATGCTTAACCAACTGAGCCAGCCAGGCGCCCCATAAGGATTTTTTTCACTAAATATATGTACAGTAGTGTATATATATTTCCTCTTCCTTATGATTTTCTTAGTAACATTTTCTTTTCTCTAGCTTACTTTATTGTAAGAATACAAAATATAATACACATAACATACAAAATATGTGTTCATCAACTATGTTATCAGTAAGGCTTCTGATCAATAGTAGGCTATTAGTAAAGTTTTAGGGGAGACAAAAATTATATGCAGATTTTCAACTGTGCATTGTTCAAGGATCAACTGTATTTATCTGTATTCTTATTGAATCAATATGAGCTATTTCCAGTTTGGAATAATGCTGCTCTGAGCATTCTTTTGGTGACTATAAGCCCTTGTTTCTATTGAATAGGTATCCAGAAGTGGAATTTCTGTGTCATAGGGTAGGTGTATGTTTAGCTTCAGTACATACTACCAAACTGCTTTCCAAAGTCGTTGTGCCGCCCCCTACCGAAATATATGAGAGTTCATTTTTTCCTTATTGTCATCAGCACTTGGAATCATGAGTCCTTTAAATTTTAGCCCCGTTGGTGGGTATGTAATGGCATCTTGCATTTGTATTACCCTGACGACTGTTGATACTTAGCGCCTTTTATGCTTCTCAAACATTGAGGTACTTTCTTCTGTGAAGTAACTGTTTAGGTTTTTTTTTTTTCTTTTCATTTAAAAACATTGTGTTGTCTTTTTCTTACGGATAGGAATTCTTTATAGATTATAGACACACGTCTTTTGTTGGCGATCTGTACTGCAAATATCTTCTCTCAGTCTGAGCTTGTCTTTTTATTCTCTTAACGTTTTTTTTCAACAAAGGAAAAATTTTAATTTTAAGAAAATCCAATTGATCGATTTTGTAATTTATGGGTCATGCTTTTGTGTCCTATTTTAAAAGACCTTTGCCTATCTCAAAGTCATGAAGATATATGTCTCTGTTTTCCTCTAAAGGCTGCATTGTTTTAACTTTCACATTTAGGTGTTTTTGTAGGATATGAGGGAGGGGCCAATGTTCTTTTTTATCCCCCAATGGATATCCCGTTAACCCAGAACTCTTTCTTGAAAAAAGCACACTTTTTCTCAGGAATTGTAGTGGAAATTTTGTCATAAATCAGATGACCATGTATATGGGGGTCTGTTAATACATTTTTTGCTTTTTTGAGTGTTAATAGGTTATTATTCTTCACAATTATTACATATTCTTCACAAAGATTTTTTTATGGCACAAATTTTTCATACCTCAATACTTAATATTCAATTAGGTACTTTATTTAATAGTTCCAATATTTTTGGACACCTAAGTTGTTTATAACTTAGGGCTATTAGTCAACATATTATAAACATTATCTTTTAATGGAACAAAAATAATACATCACAGTCATTTTGCTCTTATCTGACAACTAAGCAGATTGACTGTTTTCCCACATGTCCTGACCTGTGTTAATATCTTTTTCCATTTATTTGCAAGTGTCCTCCTTTTTTGTTATCAATTCTCTTTATCTAATAAAGATCTTAAACTTGAGTACACATTTATTAAAAAGCGTTTTCCCTCAGTCTGTTTGCTGTCTATTTCTTTTAAACATTTAGAAAGAAGTTTAAATACTTTATATGAAATTTGACCATCATTCTCTTTGTGATTTCTCGGATTCTCCTAAGCTTAGGAAGGTCTTCCCTCTCCAAAGTCTTCATGAAAATACAATTCTCTCTCTCTTTTTTCCCCTCTCAATTTTCCCTGTTTTATTTTTTTTCTTTTATTATTTATTTTAAAGTTTATTTATTTTTGAGACAGACAGAGACAGAGCATGAGCAGGGGAGGGGCAGAGAGAGAGGGAGGCACAGAATCTGAAACAGGCTCCATGCTCTGAGCTGTCAGCACAGAGCCCAATGCAGGGCTCAAACCCACGAACCTCGAGATCATGACCTGAGCCAAAGTCGGACGCTTAACCGACTGAGCCACCCAGGTGGCCCCCCTGTTTGATTTTTAAAGACATCCCTTTAATCTATCTAGAATTATCATGATATATGGCAGACTTTATGGGTAACTCCATGAGTGTTTGAAATACTCATTTTTGTTGTAAAGGGTAAAATTATATTTAAAAATCCTCTGATGTTTGTATTTTAAGAGGTTTGAAGAGGATAAGATAAAATCTTTTTAGTAAAGTACTGCAACCAGTTTTTTAATGTCCAAACCTTGCGGGACCTTCTGGAACAGTATCTGGACAGTATCTGGAGAGAGAGCTGAGAAAGAGGCAGCAGAGCTAAACAGTAACAGCACTGTTACTGTTTAGTAACTACAGTCAAGCTAGTAGTTGAGTCACTGAGTGTCCTAAGTGGAGGTGGATAGAGGAAGGGCTGGGTAGGAGGAAAGAAAAATAGCAAACCCCTGTCTTTTATGGCCTATGATAGGAAAAGTTTACTACTGACCTTACAAGTCCAGCTTGGGAACTTGAGTCTAAGGGCCACCTCCCCCATGCAGATCCTCTGGATTGGTCATTCGATCTAACTGCGGTCAGAGGTGAAGGGCCTCTTCTGGATAAAGCAACAGAGAGAAAAACATGTGCCCTAAAATAAGAGCAACCAGGATCAGTGTGGTATTTTTTGACAGGTTCATCTTCGTCCTGGTTGCTCCTTGTGGTGACACCAGGTATGGCTGACCAGATGACAACTCAAGCTTTTACTGTGGTGTGACCTCCTTCCACCCCGCTTTGGTTTCATCTCTGACTGAGCTGACCTCAGTCATCAAAACATAGGGTGGTCTAGCCAATGTCTTCCTCCTATGTCACTCCCAATGCGCTAGGACAACAGACTGGGCTCTGACAGTCTTCTTTTCCCCCTTCTAAATCTCATTGAGACCTAGTTGGGTCAGCCAACTAGGGAAAAGACTTAATATAAATGAGGGCTGAGGCTTAGTCACCAAAACACAGAGCTTTTTTTTAAAAACTAATTGTTGCACTGATGAATTACATGTTCAGAAACTCATATTGTGCTGATAATAGTTTTTCCTGTTAGCAATAGTGAGGCCAGAGGAGCTTCACCTGTGTTTGTCACAATATTTGTTATCCTCTGGCCATTACTGGGTGAGCTTGTTGAAAATGCAGATTACTGGGCCTACCCCAGATCTATTAAAGCAGCATCTCTGAGGATAGGACCTGGGCGGCTAGTTTTTAACAACTCCTCAAATGATTGCAATAAACACTAAAGAGAGCTATTGGACTGCATTTAATTTAAGACCAACATGAGTCAAATGTCCTTGGAGTCTTTACTTGTATCTATTTCTCTTTTGTTAAATTCCCATCCTAATGTCCCAGTTTCATGACATAATTTTTGAAATCAGATTTAAACATCTCTAAAGTATATACCATTCATTACATTCTGCTTTAATTATAATGTTAATTAGTCCATGTCTTCTAGCATGACACCGTTTACTGGAAGTAGTAAAGTTGGACAGGCCCTGTTAACCTCCTAGTTCAAAATCTTTGCTAATTATGTAAAAACTTGTTTGGTGTCTATATCCTGCATAAGCCTTACCATACCTAGAATTACCTGGTCTAGTCTCCCATCCATGTAGAAGAATGACTACTTTTTTAGCTACATGCTAAGGTCTAAGAAAATGCCATTCTTCTGCATGGGTAGAAGCCTAGACCAGATATTTCTAGATGTAGTAAAGCAATTTAGATCCAAGCAAGGAAGCCCACATCTTTGGCCTCTCATCCCTGGTCTTTAGCTCATGAGAGTCTGCCTTCTCTTTCGACTTTAGCCTTGGGCCCTGCAGAAATTGCCCTCACAGTCATTATGACTTTGCTTGCCCTGGGCTCGGTCGCCATCTTCCTGGAGGACGCTGTCTACCTGTACAAGAACACCCGTTGCCCCATCAAGAGGAGGACTCTGCTCTGGAGCAGCTCTGCACCCACGGTGAGGGCCTCAGAGCTGCCCTTCAGGCGGGACTAAACAAGAGACAGGAACCATTCTGGGGATTCCTCAACACTCAGCATTTCAAGCCAGCAAAGGGTTGCCTGCCTCTACCCACTTAGGAGGGGGGTTTGTAATATGATCTCCACTTGCAGTCAGAACCCCATGCTTGGCTCAACAGGCAGTGGGACCAAGAGTTTGAATTCTTAGAGCCACAGAGACAGCTGGAGAAACTGCTCGGCCCACCAGCAGCCCCACTCATTACTTCCCACCACAGTATTACTGCTAAAGGCAAGCTTTCTTCCTGCACAGGTCAAAGGTGGTTCCTCAGATGGGAGGGAGGGAAAGAATTTTTTCCCATGGAAACAACTTACCTTTACCCTTACATTATAGGCCTTTATAACCCACTCTTGTAGCCATTATATAAGTCTCTGAATTGCTCCCAGGCCGTAAGATTAGACTTCTGTTTCCTTGTGGTAAGGTCTGTGTGTGTGTCTGGGGCGGAGAATGGAGCCCTTGAGGTCTTTTTCTTGAAGATGACACCTGCCTGGGCCATTTCAAGGCATCAGAGATGCTCTAGGCACATGTAGCATTGAAAAGGAAAGGTCGGATCTTGATCCAATTCCTCCTAAGGATGAACTCGCCTGCTCCTACTCCAGAGATACAGGATGAGAGTCTTCAAAATGACATTTTGACTTAAGGTGACCTGCTGTCTCTAACCCTAGATATAGAAGGAACTGACTACTGAATTAAAAAAAAAAAAACTTTAAAAAAAATTCATGGATTTTATTATTTTTCCAGCTGGCCACTTTTAAGTAATGCTGCCTCATGTGTTCAGTTTTGCTTCCTTGAGGCTTTGCCACAAAAAGTTTGAGAGGGTGAGCACAAAGTTTCCCTTCTTGCCCCAGCCAGCTTCTTGCTCTTCCCCAAGCAGGTCGTGTCTGTGTTCTGCTGTTTTGGTCTCTGGATCCCTCGTTCCCTCATGCTTGTGGAAATGGCCATAACTTCGTGAGTGTCCTGCCCCACCCCAGTCCTGAGGTGGGTACCCTTTTACTCCCCACTTACCCGGGACTCCAGAGTCTGCATCTTCTTTTATCCCCTATCCCTTCCATAAATCCCTGCAAATCAATTGATCACGAGTCTAGCCCCTTTCAACTTGTGCTAATCCGGGTGGATTGAACTTCTGGTTCTGTTCATCCTCAGTCACCATTTTGTTCCCATAGGCCCAAATTCCCCTCTTCCTCAGCTCCTGGACCCTGTCCTCTCCCTCCGGCTGGGTCACAGATTCCGAATGCCTGGTCCCTACTGGACCCCCTCAGTGAGCCCCACCTCTCTTTCACCTTCTGCAGTCTGTATGTCTTTAGCAGCAAAGGGGTATCCCCTTAGCTGGCCACCTCCCCCTCCGTGAAGCCCACTTCTACTCCCACTCCAGGTTTTATGCAGTATGCTTTTACCTGCTGATGCTGGTCATGGTGGAAGGCTTTGGTGGGAAGGAGGCAGTAATAAGGACACTGAAGGACACTCCGATGATGGTCCACACTGGCCCCTGCTGCTGCTGCTGCCCCTGCTGCCCCCCACTCATGCTCACCAGGTAAGGTGGGAGGGAGAGGCTCCGTTGAGGAACAGGTTAGCCTCCTCCTGCACTCTCCCAAGAGTCTCTCTGGCTCCATCAGCCCTGCTTCAAGCCTCTTGGAATCAAGCTTATATGGAACAAAGCCAGTGATGAAAGGGTGGGCATCCCGCAGCCAGCACCCACACATTAGGCACCCACCCAGGGGTGAGGGGAGCAGAGGAAGAAGAACTCCAATTTCCATCACTTAAGCTCACGGCTGCCTACACACTTTACCACACAGAGCAAACTGGACTTTGGACTACTTACTCGTCCCTTCTGCCCATTTTGGTTAAAGAGGATGGAGTCAAATTTCTGATAGCTCGTGCTCAAAAGGCCGAATTTTGGTGAGGGGAGGAGTGAAAGGCAAGAAGAAGGTTCCCAATGCTCTCGACATTCTGGCTTCTTCCTATGTCCCCATCCATTTAGCCATTTTGGTGTCTATTATGACAGCCAAGCTTCAGCCCAGGGGCCCAGTGGGGGAGCTGGAAGGTCTTCTGGAGGTGGACATTTCATGGGTTCATGTTTCTAACCCTCTTCTTCCTTCAGGAAGAAGCTTCAGCTGCTGATGTTGGGCCCATTCCAGTATGCCTTCTTCAAGATAACACTGAGCCTGGCAGGCCTGTTTCTCATTCCTGATGGCATCTATGACCCAGCAGACGTAAGCCAGGAGTAAGGGGCAGCAAAGTCCAAGACTCAGTTCCTCCGAGCTCTAGAAGGAATAGCTGGAGCCAACACCCCCTGACCCAGGGCTCCACGGACAGCCCCAGCAACAGTCTGGCCATGGAAAAGTAGAGGCTTGGACTCTGGTGGGGAGAGGAGAGTGGAATAGGCCAAGGCTTTGAGGCTTTATTATCTTTCCCACCATGGAAGAGGAGAAATAGAAGGAGAAAAGGGCTTGCCTTCCTCACTGACTACTTTCTGATCTGCCACCAGATTTCTGAGGAGAGCACAGCTCTGTGGATCAACACTCTCCTCGGTGTGTCCACCCTGCTGGCTCTCTGGACCCTGGCCATCCTTTTCCGTCAAGCCAAGATGCACCTGGGCGAGCAGAATATAGGAGGCAAATTTGTTCTGTTCCAGGTAACTAGAATTGGGGTTAGGAGGTGAGACTAATAAAGACCAAAAGCAGGTCTGGGAATCTTCGTAAGCCTAGGTGTCCTGTGAGATCTGGAAAAGGATTCCTCCCCCTTCCCAGTTTTTGCTTTTCCTGTGCTACAATAGTTTCTAGCGCTGCCCTAACAAAATATCACAAACTAGGTGGCCTAAAACAACAGAATGAAGTCCAAAATCAAGGTGTCAGCCAGACCATACTCCCTCTGAAACCTACAAGGGAGAATTCTTCCTTGACTCCTCCTAACTCCTGGTGCTTTGCCAACAATCCCCAGCTTGCAGCTGCATCACTGACCTTGCCTCTGTCATGACATGGCATGTGTCGGTGTCTTGTGTCTCTTTTCCTCTTCTTATAAGGACAACAGTATATGGAATAAGGACCCACTCTACTCCAGCATTACCTCACCTTAAGTAATCACACCTAATTACACCAGAACAATGATGCTCTTTCCAAATAAGATCACATTCTGAGGTCCTGGGGGTTAGGACTTCAACATATCTTTTTAGGGGACCCATTTCAACTCGTAACAGATGTATTACCAACCTTAAATTCTTCTACTTTTTCTTTTTTCTTTTTCTACCCAAGACTTCCTAAAACTCTGTAATTCACCACCACCACTAGCTTCAGCATTATCGTAGTCATGAACCACCTACACCCCGTGCTAGGCACCTTTTGTACATTACATTTGAATTTGTACAACAATCTTCGGAGTCATTATTATTGCTATTTTACAAAGGAGGAAACTGAGACCTAGAGATATTATTGGGCTTGCTCAAAGGCACATATGTACGGGGCTAAAATTTAAACTTAGATCTGACTCCCAAATCTACCTTCCTTCTTCTCATTACTTTTTACACTTTCATCCTCTAAGCCCAGATATCTTCCACCAAATACAATGGACTTAATTTTTTCATGTTTTTTTTTAAATTTATTTTTGTGAGAGAGACAGAGTACGGGTGGGGGAGGGGCAGAGACAGAGGGAGACACAGATTCCTAAGCAGGCTCCAGGCTCCACGCTATCAGCACAGAGCCAGATGCGGGGCTCAAACTCATAAAACATGAGATCATGACCTGAGCCAAAGTTGGACGCTTAACTGACTGAGCCACCCAGGCGCCCTTAATACAATGACTTTTAGCCCAATTTTATTTTCCTTCTCTCCCCATTCTTTCTGTCTCCTTGCTAGGCCCTTCTCCTACCCCCAAGGCATAGTGACTGCTTTGTAGTCAACAGAGTGATTTCACATAAATTCTCATTTGATCTAAGCAGATGCCTCCAAAATATGAATTTCCAGGCGCATAATAGGTAGAATTGAAGGAGAGGCCAGAAGAGCCTGAAATGGAGTCAGGGACTGAAAGGGCAGAAAGGATCTGAGCCCCAGGAGCACTTAGGGTCATGTCACAGGGTGAAAGCCCTGTGATTGTCGAGCCTGCCCATGATTATTGTAGGACATGATGAGTTTGCCTTGAGGAGCCTGATGTTTCAGAAAAGTGCACTTGGAGGGCAAGTACTAAGATAAATGGGGTTGCTGGAACCTCTGGACAGAGGTTCTCTTTTTATTGTTTTTTTCTTATTGTATTAAACTATACATAGCATACAATTTGCCATTTTAACCATTTTTAAGTGTACAGTTCAGTGGCATTGAATGAGTTCACATTGTTGTGCAAGCATTATTACCACCACCCATTTCCAGAACTTTTTCATCTTCCACACAGAAACTCTGTACTCATTGAACATTAATTCCCCATTACCCCTGCCACCCAGTCCCAGGCATGGCAGAGATTTTTCAAAGGGCACCTTCATGGCTAATTGTCCATCATTCTAGGAGCAGGGATCTCAGATACTGGAGCTAGATGGAAATAGTCTTCTCTAACCATCCATCCTTTTCATCCATCGAGTGCTTGCTAGTATCCATGGCTGAAATAGGGAAATAAACACGAACCCCCAATCAGTTCTTGTTTCTTACCTCAAACATTCATAAGATATTGGGCAGAAGACAAGACTGTAATTTGCCTAAAGATTAAAACTTCACACAAAATTTACACAGGTGAGTTTTAACCCTCTGCAACCGCACAGATCTAAAAGTCAGCCGAGCTCACAGCGGAAGGGCAAGCACAGCAGTGGGCCAGCTGGCCTCAGTGCCGTAGATGCTGGGCCCATCCTGCCCTTGTTTCTCCTCTGGTCCACAGGTGCTCCTCATCCTGACCGCCCTGCAGCCATCCATCTTCTCAGTCTTGGCCAACGGCGGGCAGATTGCTTGTTCACCTCCCTTTTCCTCTAAAGTCAGGTCTCAAGGTGAGCACACAGGGGCTCCTCTCCCATTCCAGGATGGGCAAGAAGGGAGGGCCAGAGAAGAGAGTACCTCAGAACAGAGGTTGGGCCATCCTGGTTTCTATGCAGAACACTCAGAAACGAATCACCAAAAACTCCTGGTGAGGCTTTCAGGAGATGGTGACTTCTCTGACCACACAGAGGAGAGCTCTAATCCCACAGCTTGAGGCCAGTGCTGGTGGCCAACCCAGTAAGCCATGGGTTCAATCGTTAGCTCCTGGGGGAGAAATGGCTGAGGTTTGGAAGCAGAAGGTCATGCTGATAAAACACACAAAAGAAATGGGGTTTAATGCTAGCCTCAGATTGCAGAAGATAGACGAGCCAAGTTCTGGTTCTGGCTCTGCCATTCATCTGGTGTGTTATTTATGACAACTTAATATCTCTTGGCTTGGTTTGAGGACAAATTGGAGAAAGTGTTGCTGAACTCATATGCCAGGGCTGCTGGTGGGATACCACCTCTACAATTTAGCAAAACCTACATTGTATTTCACTCTACACTGCAGTGATGAATTGCCACCTCCTCGTACTGGAGACTTTTGTAATGACTGTGCTGACACGCATGTACTACCGAAGGAAAGATGACAAGGTTGGATATGAGCCTTTCCCTTCCCCAGACCTGGATTTGACTTCAAAGCCTGAGGTGGATGGTTTGGACAATGAAAAAGACTCTATACATATTAAACGGGCACAAGATTTCCTCACTGACCCTCAACCTTGACCAAGTGGGGCTGGAGTCCTTTGTCAGCACAAGCTGGCAGATTACATTTGACTACAGGAATGAAGGAGAATTATGGAATAGGATGCAATTATTTTGGATCTTGCCTGGAGAAGGTATTTTAGGTTTTATAATAAACAAACGGGATAGAGTTTATAACAGGGTACACTGCCTCTGTGGATGACACTATTAGCCCTTGAAGCTTGTATACTGAAAAGTCACTCTGAGTTTTCCTAAAGCCAATGAAAAGGGGGAAAGTATATGGTAGTTTGCCTGGTATAAGAACAGGAGTAAAACTCAACCAGGCAAACCTCTATTTTTGTTGCAATATTATTTACAATAACCAGACATGGAAGCAATTTAAGTGTCCATCAATAGATGAATGGATAAGGAAAGTATGGTGCGTGCACTCGTGCACACGCGTGTGCGTGTGTGTATTTATATATATATATATATATATGAATATTACATGGCCATAAAAAAGGATGAGATCATGCCATTTGAGACAACATGGATGGCCTTACAGGCTATTATGCTAAGTGAAAAAATAAGACTGAGAAAGATAAACACCATATAATTCCACTCATAAATGGAATCTAAAAGAAAACAAACGAAAAGCAGAATTGGAACTATAAATACAGACAATAAATTGATGGTTGTCAGAGGGGAGGGGGTGGGAGGTTGGGCAAAATGGGTAAAGGGGAGCGAGAGATACAGGCCTCCAGCGGTGGCATGAATAAGTCACAGGAATTAAAAGCAGAGCATAAGGAATATATAGTTAACGATATTGTGGTGAGCTCAGTATAATGTATAAACTTGTCAAATCACTAAGTTGTACACCTGAAATTAATGATTGTGTGTCAACTAAAAAAAAAAAAGAACAAGAAAAAAGAACTCAACCAGGCAAAATAGTACAAACCCAGTCTCGAAGAAACAGGCTTCTGATGATCAGATGGAAGCCTGATGGATTCTGATTGACAGATGTGTCATTAGGGCACCGATGACATTAGACCTCATAGATCTGGATCAGCTTCCCTTTGTGGGACAATAGCTTCTGCGCAAAGCTGCAAAACGATTTTCCTAATAATATGGTCACAGAACAATTTTGAGGAGACAAATTAGGATGCAAAGGCAAAGAAATTGAAGGCATAGGTAAAAGTCCCAAATACATAACACATATTACACACATGTATACCAGGTCAAAAACACAGGAAATGGAACATTAGGTAAAACCACTTTGCCTTTATTTGGCTAAATGACAAAGGTCAAAATAACTCTGAACAAATTAGTAACACTCACATAGGAAAACAATATACTGAACACCGATTGAGGAAAATGTCCTGTGGATTGCCGGCACTGGGGATGAGGCTAATATTCATGCCAAGGCCAGCATTTTTTCCCAACATGCCTTTTTCTTTTCAGCATCCTCAATACAGGACAACCCAACTGATCATCTCTGTGTTTAAAACAGTCGGTGCCCCTCCCCCCCAAGAAGGGTGGGAAACCCCTCTTTAAGCCTAAAGGAACACAACCTGAGTCATCCCAGTGTTAAACCTAGCACTTTTGTTCTCTACCCCAATCTGAGAATTAACATAAAACTTTGGCAGACTGAAAATCTTTAGTTCTTTTAAAGAAAATTAACATTTAATAATAATCCCAAGAACATGTTCTACTTATTTGGAAAAATAGAAGCTAGGGACCACTCTTTATCCCATGACAATCTATTCTATGAGAGAAAACAAGAACAATCATTGTATGACTTTGAAAAATACAACCTTTGAAAATACTTATATTGGGAAGCTTAAAAAAATACCATTAGTTAAAAACATTGTTAAGGGAGCTTTTTTCTACCTGGATTAGTTCAACTTCTGGTGAAAGTGTGTGCTGACAGAAAAGGTAGAAGCTATGGCTTTTAGGGAATTAAAGAAAAGCAGCAAAATACAATTGATTTGGAAAGATTTTTGACATGAGATCTGGAACAGGGTCAAAAAGGCAACAGAAGCTACCCACAAATCAAGATAATCCAGAGAAACAAAACCACCGTGAAGAACCATTGTAGAGGGAATATCCAGAAGCTGCTCGACCAGCTGTGTGGTCACAAGTAAAATAAGAAGAATCTAACCCAGGTGCTGAGTTATCAGCAATCAGAAAAAGTCAAAAGTTCTCTTGGCTTCCTTCATGTTTTTTCTTATTTAGGATCTTCAACCTCCTCATATCCCCACCCTTCTTACCTAAGTCTCAGCAAAATAATGGTCTTTGGCTCTAGCTATCAGAAACAGCTGCAGTAGTATGAACGAACGATCCATGTCTACTCCTAGAAAGTTTCAACCTCTATTCCTCAGTGCTCCTGAGTCTAGTATATGAAAAGAGCAAGCTTTCTGCACAGCCATCTCAACATAACTGCTGAACTAGCACCTCCTCAGCACCAGCTCCTGGGTGTCCGTCTCCATTCTTCAGTCTTACACAATGAGCTCTGAAGCCAACCAACTTTTAAGGCTCTCCCATCTCTGCTACATTTGGCCTATGGCTTTGTGTGTGGGATTCAGGGAAACAGCTAATTAATATTAATAGAAGAAACTAATATTACTGGTTAATATTAAAATTAATATTTGAAGATTTACAAATCACAGGCATGGGCATGGTGGTAGGCAAACCACTAACTTCATTTAATTAGGCACAAATGATCAAATAATGTATCATCCCAACAGCTTCCTCCCTCCACCCATCCTCGTCCAGCACTTAGGATCACATTTATCCCAAAGAAGCAAATATACCACACCATAAAAGTCAAAATTATTTGAAGATGCACGGGTGTTAGGAGACTGAGACTGTAGAGGCTCATCAGAAGGGGCGAGAGGGCTTTCCAAGAACACGTGCATATGCTGGCCCTGGTAGTCTCACAGAGCTTACCAGCACAGCGGTTATATTCCAAGGGCAGGGAATGAGAAAAGGAGCCCATTGACAGAGCGGAGGAAGAGGGCCCAGGCAGTATACTTGAGAGGACTGACTACAGGGAGGAAAACCACTTTCTGATCATCTCCCTTGCCAAATACATTTGGCTAACATGTACTTTGAGGGAACATGAAGGTGAGCTTCAGTAATGACTTCATCATGTTTCTATACCAGGGAGAGTAACAGGCAGAATTCCCAAAGAGGGAAGACTGAAGCAGAAAAGTTAAAATATGTGATCCTATGAAGCCAGTTAATGTAGGAAAATAATAACTTGAACTGTTTCAAAAGAAGGATTCCAAGCCAAAGCTCAAGTAAACCAGAGTTGATAGCAAGAATAGCACTGCAATGAGAACAGTCAGAAATGCAGTTTTCAAAGGCTGTCACGACAACAAGAGATTCCCCTCTCTTTGTGTGTCTATTTTGCCTCTCTACGTGACCAGAATTTTAGGAACCAAGGTAGTCCTGCTGTGCAGGCAGGCAGTGATCTAGCCTCTGATCCTCAGGCAGAAGAGTAGGTTTTACCAGAAAGTACTTAGAGAGGAGACTATGAGATGCTCACAGCCCTAGCATAGGGGCAAGGAAAGATAAAATGTGGTTTTCTAAGTTGAAAACACCAAAATTCCACCCCTACAAGGGGTATTTAAGAGTGACAGGGTGGGGCCTAGACATAAGCAGTTTTCCCCTGATCCCAGCTACAGGACTAGTGAAGATGACAGTCTGCTAGGTCATGTAGCTGTAGAATGCTAGAGGCTTCAAATGAGCTCACACTCAACTGCAAGTGTTAAACTTCAGCATCTCTGATGGGAAATACAAGTGGTGAATCCCCCTGGGCAACCTAACAGGGGAAGTGGGACCATAACCAGCAGGCACACGTGGGAAAGGGAAAGAACCTATCACACTCTTGTAATGTGAACCCATGCTTTGTGGCCTGCTGGAGGAGCAGGGGAGGGAAGTCCCTGCCAGCTACAACTCTATCAGAGGAAAGGGAACACTACCTGGCACACTAGTTCCAGTCAAGAACTTTCTTTAAAAAAAGAAAAAGAAGAAAAATTTTCTGTAAGAGGGGCAGAGTTCAAGATAAGGCTTCAGAAAGGGGGTGTTTCCTTATGCTTCTGTGTTTAAATTCTGTGCAAATTTCTCCAAATATTCAGTATGGCTTTGAGCAACATAGATTAACAGATCATGTTCAAACTGCAGACATTTACAAAGTACACTTTGCAAAGAGCTAGATAATAAGCATTGAAATAGGAGTAGCAGGCCCAGGGAGTTACTCCCAGCTGGGAAAATTAACCTGAACTGACCATGTATAGGATTGAGTATTGTCCCACTCCCCTCCTCAATCACAGTAAACCTGAAAGCGTTCCTTCCTTAAAAGGTAGACTGTAGGAATGAGATTGACAAGAGCTCCCAAATAACTGGGCAACAGAGTTTTCTGGGAAGATGAACACAGCAGGAAAACCGCAGATGATGCCATGTGGTCTGGTTCCATCCCCATCAGTGTCTTCCATGGACCCCATTGGGTCCAACACGAAACTCCTCAGGGAGTAAGAAAAGTTAGGCTCAGATCTCCTTCTCAACAACCATATTGACACATGTGCCAGCAGTACATTTAGGGGAGTTCTGACTGAGCTTACTCAGCTTTTAGCTTTTTTTTAAGGATGCCAAAATTTTGCTATCTCCCCCTCCCCATGAAATCACTCATCAGCATGGCTCACTGCTTGAAGGACTTGGCAAGCCACTTTGCCTCAGAACAGAAGGCAAACACTATAGTGTATTAGGAAGAAAAGGCCTCTGGGTAATACAGCACTTCCTTCTGCCCACTCCTCAGGGGCAAAAAATTAGTTCTACTTACAACATTTTAAAGACTAATTTTTAAAAAATTAATAAAAATGACAATTTCCCTGTCAAGATCACATGAACATGAACAGTAAAGCAAAGTCTGTGGAGAGGGAATATGGATGCAGAACAGGCTTCTAAGGTGTACTCAGCCTCCTTCTTGGTGTGAGTGGGTGATGCCTCTTGGAGGATGGGCTGATCCCATCCTAGGTCCTCCTGCCCCAACTTTCTTTCTTTTGTAGCTGTCCTCAGGTTTAGTGTTGGGATCACAATTTGGAATTCAACAGAGAACTTCCGAAGGTTATGGGAGGGAGGGAGGGGAAAGGAAAGGAGGGATGAAAACTTAGTCTTCTTCGTCCTCACTGATGTCATAGGTTGCAGCCTTGTGCCTGGAGAGGTTTGCTGGGGAGGAAGGTGGGGAAGTCTTGCCAGAGAATGGCCACCGGAAAGACGGGGAGGGGGAGCGTTCCCGAGTGGGGCTGCTGCTGGGACTCTGCTTTGGACTGATGGCCTGCAGCATCCGGCCTTTCCCCTCTTTCAGCATATGTTTCTGGGGAGACCAAAAGGTAAAATTAGAGAAACCTATGGATCCTACTAAATCACCACTGGAGGATCTGAGACTTCAAATGATCACAAGTGTCCTGTGCAATGTCACAAGTGATTGAATAGACTAGGGGAGGGACATAGCTATAATTTTAAGTAATTTCCTCCCTGAAGTAGTCCATGCTATGCAACTTATCTAAGGGTTCCCACATGCTATCCACAGTCACCCAATCCTTGACTTCTATGTCAAAGGAATTCTTAAATGGCTACTTGGTCCACAGTCCAGACAAAAACAAAGGAACTAACTCAGACAAAAAGGTACCTATCCTAGTTGTAGAGCTCTCTGAAAAGGAAATTCTATATTCTCCCTGAATAATCTCTTCTGGTATCAAACAGTCTCACAGTTAGATCCTTCCTGATATCCTAGGGGTCACTTGCTAAATAGCTACACTTTACCTTCTCTTTGGCTTGAAAAGACCTTGCTACTCCTCAAGGGCAGAATTCTCACCTCACCCAGCAATTCTGCAGCAGCTGTTTGTAGTAGAGGCAGCTTTCTTTTTACTGTTCTTTGTTCTTTCCTTTCATCTAAAACTATAGTGTAGAAGCAAGCTGAGCAAGGTTACTTACTTACTTATCACCAGATTTGGACAGAGAGTTGGCAAAATTATTTAGGAGAATTATGTAACTTCCTTCTATAAATGTTCTAAAGAACTTTTGGGGGATAGTCAAAAAATAGTTCTGTCCAATATAAGAGACAAGTTAGATAACTACTTAATGTTGTTATCTCTTTCTATAATTCCATAATTCTTTTGACAGCATGAGAATTCCCTATATTTTTCAGAAATTCCCTAAGCTGTCCATCAGGAAAGAACATACCAGTGCTCCTTCTGGACCAAACATTTCCAGGAAGCTTCCAATAAATTCTCGGGATTTCTCCTCCCATTTCTGAATGAGGTCAATGCTTTTTTCTTCGACCTTCTGAACAAATTCTTTTGACTTTTCCTCCACGTCTTTCACTTTCTTCTTTACTTTGTCAACCCGTTCCTGTAAGTGGTATTTCTTCTCCTAAGTAAAGAAATAATTGTTCTGAGAAATAATAGGCATTGTGACCTCCGTTCCAAAGGGAAAAGAAAAAACGGGTCTGGCACTCTACTGACACTCTTTCCAGTCATTAGAAATTCACTTCACTCTAATCTATCCCATATTTCTCTAACACGGTAACATAAAATATACTCTGGATGGTCATCTTATACAAAAGTATGATAACTCAAACACTGTGGAAGCCTAGAGTAAACGAAATATATAGAGTAGGCTCAGGAACAGACAAGCACATAGCCAAATGAGTCAGATTTTTTAGGACAAAACATAAACTTTGGAACATAAACATGCCCAAAAGAACCCAAACCCCATTCTAGATGAAGATGAATAGAAAGCCATAAGATTACTGCACAATATCCCTAAGAATAATAGGTTGAAGTAGCGGATATTTTACTTAATTAGTATATTGTACTAGATGTTTTCCCCTCTATAATTGGCTTATTCTATGATTTTAGAAGAACTATTTGTTTTATCTTTTGGCATTTGGAGGTCTGTTTACTCAGTTGCAAAAGGCAGAAGATACTCTTTGGTCCGACGAGCTTCCCTAAAAAGAAGGGAAAATGGTATGAACCCTCTAGAGATGGGGGGATATTCTGCCAAATGAAAAGTATTTTCATAATGTCCAGATCATAAAGGGGAAAGGGAATATACTTAGGATTTGTAAATACCTGAACACAGAGGTTCTGTAGTAGGTGGTTAACAACAGCTAGGGTTTATCCGCATAGATAAATCATATTTAGATGAAACCATTTCACCTATTCATAATTCACAAAATTGGGAGCAGGTAAGAGAGCACGGTAAACTACTTGTGCAGAAGATGGAGTTAGCAGCTTCCTTCTTTTAAAATCAACTTTATTAAGATACCATTTCCATATAAAATGTACAGCCGTTTGTTTCTAAAAGGCAGTATTAAGCTAAGATAAACTTTGCATTCATAAATCAAATTTCAAAACCTAGGTCCACATGTCCTGAGAAACTGCATACAAAATGGTGTGTGTCACTATCCACAGAGGGAGGTTACATAGCTTTCATTAGATTTTTCAAAGACCAACCAATAATACATACATACATACATACATACATAAAAATAAAAGGTTAAGAACTACTGTTTTAAATATAATTGATAACAGAGAGGTGCCTGGATGGTTCAGTTGGTTAAGCATACAACTTTTGGTTTCAGCTCAGGTCATGATCTCACAGTTTCGTGGGTTCAAGCCCTGCATCGGGCTTTGCACCAATGGTGTGGGGCCTGTTTGGGATTCTCCCTCTCTCTCTGCCCCTCCCCATTTGCGCACGGTCTCTCTCTCTCTCTCAAAATAAATAAATATACTTTTTAAAAATAAAATAAATAAATTTGCTATAAATATTGTACTATGTAAGTTACACATTTTTATTTATTTATTTAGCTGTATGTCTTATATCAATGTGTTGATACAAAGCTATAAAGGCAGAAAATGCCTCTGTTTTATTCTCTTTGTAAATAGCTTAGCATAGTGTTATCGGCAAAGAGGCATTCACTGAATTTTGGAGGTGATAATTATGGCAGACTGAAAAGAAGCAACTTCAGCTCAGGTGAAGTGGGAGGCAAACATGTGTCCTATAAGGCCAGGGACCTCTGGGATGAGGTTGGAACTCACATTGATAAAGCTGACATTGAGCTCCTTTGCAGTGTAGCCCCTCTGCAGGTTCCGTCTGGCATACACATCATAGTCCCGGACAATTCGGGTGATGATGTCTGATGTGGAGATACCTTCTGTCCTCTGTGTTGGGGCAAACATGCCTAAGCCAAGAACACATACAAACACTGTGACATTCTGGTTAACCTAGGCAGTAGGACTAGATGGAAACTGGGAGCAACACTGTTTTCCTCAAAAAGGTGAATCTGCTATTACTAAGTGAAGTCTGGAGATACTGACAGATAGGAGAAGGATTGAATTAAAGGTTAGGGGTAAGGAAAGCAGGAGCTATACAGTCCTAAAATTAAGAAAAATGAGGGGTGGGCACCTGGGTGGCTCAGTCAGTTAAGCATCTGACTTCGGCTCAGGTCATGATCTCACAGTTCATGAGTTCGAGTCCTGCATTGGGTGAGTACGAGCCCTGCTTGGGATGAGCCCCACTTCTCTCTCTCTCTGTCCCTTGCTCATTTGTGCCCCCTTTCTCTCTCTCTCTCTCAAAAAAAAATATATATATATAATATATATTAAGACTGAGAATTGATCAATGTCAGAGCTATGCTCACCTTAACCTGTTATCTGAAGTGTGACCTGAAAGTAGATGTTGAATTTCTAAGTGTATACATTTTCCTCTGTAAAGCAGATGTTGCTGAATCTCTGTCACTGCGCTGAGACTCCATAAAGTGAGGAAACACATCAGCTTACTCACCTGCTTCCTTGATGTGCTTATAAACATCATCACTCCCAGCAGAAGAATAAGGAATGTCATCATGTGCTACAAAATCAATCTGAAATAAGGAAACACCATTTAAAACCCTGGATAACTGCCATCAGAAGGAACCAGTAAACACTCTTCCAATAAATACTCTCCCAGATCCAGATAAAGGACATGGAGAGGCCAGGCCTCAAATGGACTTTTTTTTCTTCATCTCTCTTTGCTTTGCTTCATACATTCTGTGATTCATTCACAAGCCACCCAAACTAATTATTTCCCAATCATAAATATGAAGTTAGCCAGTTTCTGTTTTTAGGTATTTCTCCTGGTATACTGGAAGTGCTATCCTCACACTGCATATCGGTCACCGTACTATAGTAAATAGGACTGGAGAATTTGCTGGTGTGTTAGCTAGTGAGTGGAGCCAAGGAAAGAGGAAAGGAAATCTCCCCTTCCTCCTGGGTCTATAAGGGTTGGTCAAATAAGGGTTTCTAAAAATATGCAAAAGAGGTCACTTCATTGTTAGCTCAGTCCATGAGATGAGTGGGAATATAAAAATAGCAACCAAGAGCCCTTTTACTAGAACAGATACATCTATACTCCTGAGGAATGTAAAACTCAAAGCCATAAAAGACCTTTTGGTCTTGGGCTCTATCATTTTACCACTGTCAATACCTCTTGCAACAGTGAGAAGAGATCAATGGCACTGGGATCAATAATCTTTCAGAGAGACATCCTAACCTTACTTAGTCATTCCTGAGCAGGCCATATGCCCTTTACTAGTATAATTGCTAATAAGACCACACCAAATTCCAGAAGCCACTGTAGTGTGAACCATGCCCAGGACTGTGTCAGAGACTCTCAGCTAACATCTTTATTACTTATGAACAATTTATCAGGGGATTGATAGGCAGCAAAGTGAAAATAAGAATGGTGGGCAAGTAAAAATGCTGGTTGAGGATCCACTGCTAACAAGGAGAAAAGGGAAGTTAAAAGTTCCTCTAACCTCTTCTGCCTGGGCCTGCCTGGCTGTGTTGCTGAGAATAATCTTGTTCTTCACCTTTGGTACCATCAGCTGCCAAGTATTGATATAGAAAAGCCAGAGAACTATAAAAGGTCTGTCACAATCCTAAATAGTTTTAACAAATATCCTTTAGTTTCAGGTCTACCCAAGTACTATACTGCTTCTGAAACACTTGACTATTTTTGTTCTTTCTGCCCCATTGAAAACTCACCTTTGACATTCACACACTCTTGCTGAGAACTGACAATATGCTTGCTGGTTCCTCAAGCTTGAGGGCCTCCGACCTGATCTGATAGAACGTTCTCATCTTTTATACCCACCTTTTATAGGAAACCTGTTTCTTTAATGCGTGGAATCAAAGGAAGGTGAGGGGTTTTATAATACTAACTCAATGAGTAAAAGTGAGAACCTCCCTGGTTTCTGATCCCATACAACTTCTCGCCCAAAATCAAAGCCCTGACACTAGATTTAAGTCAATACAAAAGAAGTCTATGTTTATCTGTCTTAGTTTCTGGAATTCCCGAGAGCATGGTTGAAGCTCTGTATATTCTAAAGGACTCATATATTAGGAGGATGGACACATCCATAGTGCGGGGGGGATAAAAATCACTTAACTGAAGAGTTCAAATTCTAGCCCTGCTACTGTGTATCCTGGACCAGGTTATTTGGTCTTTCTGGCTCCGTTCTCAGATATAAAGTAGAAACTGTAACTACCCAATAAGACTGTGGGGAGCAAATGAAATATAATGGATGTAAAAGTGCTTTAAGCCACCAAACCGCATATATATGTTAGGGATGACTATTAGTAGTAGTAAAATCACTGTCATCTCTTCTATGTGAAACTTACATAGAACGTAGAAGTAAAATAAGGCTAGTGGAAAACTAGCCCGAGTCCCAGAAGTCTTGAGAGTTGAGGGAATTCCAGGAGGGGAATGGGGACATGTACTCAGTTTCTTACCCGGTGTTCTGCAAGGAACTCTGGTGTCAGGGTCCAGGGGGCATTCCTCACCACCTCATCCACATAGCGGCAGTGCTGCACTGCATCATAGCGCTCATTTTCATTCATCACTGTGAAGCCTTTGAAGTTGTGCGTGAGCTCATCACTGCAAACTGAGTTCACCACATCATAAAGTTGTAAGTCAAAGTCCCCTTTGCTTAACCATTCCTCGGCCACCAACCTCTCCCATTTCCTAGGACTGTAACCAATCTCTCCACATGGACAAGTATTTTCTGGATATAGCTCATTCTGGGTAGCAATGCTTTTCCTAATCCAAGATATACCTTCAGGAGCAATACTCACTAAATAATATGTTCACACTTTAGAGAAGAGAGGATACAATAAGGGACTAAGATCTTTGGCTTTGAAATGAATCTGCTGTGAATTTCTACAGCAATTAAGTTTTTAAAAATGTTTTGTTGGGGCACCTGGGTGGCTCAGTCGGTTAAGTGTCTGACTCTTGATTTTGTCATGATCTTGTGGTCTGTGGGTTCGAGCCTGTGTTGGGCTCTGTGCTGACAGCTCAGAGCCTGCAGCCTGCTTTGGATTCTGTGTCTCCCTCTCTCTCTGTCCCTTCCTTGCTTGCACTCTGACTCTCTGTCAAAAATGAATAAACCTTAACTTTTTAAAAATGTTTTCTTATTACATTTTTCTAAGACTGTACTAGATCACATAACGTTTGCTTAACAGACTTTGGTACTTCAGTTGATTCAAAATGACAAATTGAAATCTAGAATAAATGCTGTTCTTAAGTAGGCAATAGGGGTCACTGTTGCTCCCAAAACTGCAAAAACTCAAATGAAAACAGTGAGATAAAAACTAGATATTTCTGGGATGCCTAGCTAGGTCTGTTGGAAGAGCATATAACTCTTGATTTCAGGGTTCTGAGTTTGAACCCCATGCTGGGTACAGAGATTACTTAATAAAACTTTAAAAAAACAAAACAAAAGAAAACTGGACATCTCAGGTCAGAGCTTGTAGCTTCTTTCGCCAGGTCTGTATACTTCATGTACTTCATACACTTCATGTTCTAGAGAGGCTGTTCTACATCCCTCATTTAAAAATCAAAACAAGAGCCAGTGCTCAGGTTATGAAAGGAGAAAAAAGCTACTATAGTTTTTTCTGGAAAGCACCTAAAGTCATCAGGTATTTTCTTACCTCCTACAATAAGGTATGTATTAGGGAAAAGGTTTTTTGCTTGCATCAGAGCCCGGGCATGACCACAGTGAAATAAGTCAAATATTCCATCTGCATAAACTCTCACAGGCCGGTCACCTAAATCCAAAGGAAAGAATTTATCACAAAAACACATTGATTCAATACCTCATATTTGACAAGTGGAAATGGCACTGTGTTCCATCCTTGCATGCGCCTCTCCTAAGATGTTTTCTGGATATTCACCCTAACTTAGGGGTAGAGTGGGGTTGTGAGGAATAACATCACAGAATTCCTTGGCTACAAAGACCCTTTTGACATCATATCCATTGACTCTCTTTGTTCGCCTGATTTCACCAAACTGCTCAGGTAACTGGATATCATGATTGCTTTTTCTTAAAGTTACCTTAGAAGTGAATGGGAAGAATTACACAACATATGTGTCCTAAACTTTAAAATCCTCACCTTCAGCTTATGTTTAAATTTCAGTCACGTTTAAATAGAGTATAGTTAAGCTATACTTTGGCTGCTTGCTCTCTCATTTTCAGGCTGCCTTGATTATTAATAACTAAGCTTTATTACAAAAACGAACCTCCCTCTGATTGCCTAGTGAGTAAGGAGTGATCCAGAGAAGTGAGACTGAGAAAAAGGGAAGGTAAGTACCAATTATCAACTTATTACTTCTCAGTTTCAGATTCACCTTCAATACCTGCTCTGTGATAACAGGATTCCTTCAAGTATTTCTCCTTGACAATGACCATGATGTTACACTTTCTCAGTAGAGGGTGATACACTAAGTATTTGAAAGTCAAATATATCAGGAAAATACAAATCAAAACCACACTGAGATACCACCTCATGCCAGTCAGAGTGGCTAAAATAAACAAATCAAGAGACTATAGATGCTGGCGAGGATGTGGAGAAACGGGTACCCTCCTACACTGTTGGTGGGAATGTAAACTGGTACAGCCGCTCTGGAAAACAGTGTGGAGGTTCCTCAAAAAACTATC